>JAXGGA010008516.1:0-56452 GCA_038373865.1 Uloborus plumipes
ATTATTATTATTTTATTCATTCATTTATTTATTTATTATTATTTTTTTTTTTTGTGCTTCAATTTCTCATAACTTCGCTAAATAACTAGATAATAACTAGCATGCTAAATTTGAATTTCTGATCAAGAAATTAAATTTCCTGCAACTAATTAATGAAAAGTAAGCAGCAGAGTTGTGTGTTGAAAAAGTTGAAGTTGTGTGTTGTTTCAAAACAAAACAAATGTTTTATTAGCTTGGATTTGGTAATCTCATAATTTATTTTATCTAAAAACCTTATCGCTCATTTTTATTTCCAAGAAATGCTTTTTGATAATGAAATTTGATTTTTTAGCCTAATATATGTATTTTAATATAATTATCTTAATTCTATGTTAAAAATGCTAGGAAATGATATCATATTTAGAGATGTTAACGAAGACTGAAATCATAAACTCAAATATGTAGCTCATATTAACATCAGATCTGTAACGTTCATCAGATCTGTAACGGCTTAAAAGTGAGTAATCTAAGGAGGGGGTAAATAACTTCCTTGACCTCCCCCCTTTTATTTTCTTGCATTTAGACCCAATTTAGACTTAAAATCCAATATTAGTTTTTTTCTGCAAAAAAATTTTTTTTTCAGAAAACTCCAACTTCAAATTGGCACTTTTCTAAATATTGGCTCATTTAGGCTTAGTTTAAACCATTTCTTTTTATGCAAAAATCAAAGTTCACTCTTTTAGCTTTAAAATAAGTCATGTTTGATCTTTCTACCATTTTAAATAAGTTTACCAGAGCTCTTAGAAAAAAGATCAAAAATGCTGAATTTTACTAATCGACGGAGCAAAACAATGGCTTTATCTCGAGAATAAAAATTTTTTGAGAAAAAAATAAAACGGTTTAGAGGTACAGAATATTGGTGCATATTACCTACCGAATATGATCAAAATCAAAAATGCTGCGGTACGAACATTTCTGAAATTTGTTGATTTTATATGGAATACCCCTTGTAATAACCCAATCCCTTGTATACGTCTACGGTACACTGTTGAACACTTTAGTGTAAATGCTATAAGAAATTTGTAATATATACGAGGGCTGTCTGAAAAGTTTCCGACCTAACATAGATAAAATATTTTTATCGCCCAAACTGGCTGTTACTTTTTGACATAGTCTCCTTGTAAGTCCACACACGTCATCCAGTAATGCTCCCACCCTTTTAACCCATCCAAAAGTAATGCTGAAAATGTGTCCTCAAAAAAGCTGTTGACAAAGTTTATGAACTCCAAATTTGAAGAAAACCTTTGTCCTCCAAGTGCTTCTTTCAGCTTAGGGACCAAGAAAGAGTCGCCTGGGGCCAGGTCTGGTGAGTAGGGTGGGTGTTCAACGATTTCGAGCCTTAACTCGTGAATTTTGGCCATTGAAACCACTGAGGTGTGAGCAGGAGCATTTCTTGATGAAAAAGAACTTTTTTCTTTTTCAAATGCGGTCGTTTTTCTTCTATTTCTTCCTTCAATTTTTCAAGAAGAGTAGAATTGTATGTTCTTGTTATGGCTTTTCCCATTTTAAAGTAGTCAATGAGTATCACTCCATAGCTATCCCAGAAAACGGTCGGCATCACTTTTCCTTCAGAAGGAACTGTTTTGGCCTTTTTTGGATCTGTTCTCACTTTGCAGTCCATTGTTTTGACTGCGTTTTTATTTCCGGAGTGTACTGATGAATCCAGGTTTCATCCACTGTGATAAGTTGTCAGAAAAACTCTGGTTCATTGTGCCAGAAGTGAGCTGCAAATGTTCATTCGGACACGTTTCTGGTCAAATTGAGCAAACGCGGCAGTCAAAGTGCAGTCAGCTTCCGCGTGCTTAATTTCTCATTTAAAATGTGGCATGCGCATTCCTTAGCGATATTCATAGTTTCTTCTATATATCTCACCTTCAATCTGCGTCATTCAACACCATTTGATGAGCTTTAGCAATGTGTTCATCAGTGGTAGCAGTTTTGGGTCGACCTGAGCGTTCATGAACACTCAAACTGATACGGCCACGTTTAAATTCGGCTACCCAAAATTTTATGGTTGTAGACGACGGTGCAGAGTCCCCATACACACAGTCCATCTCCTTTTTAATTTGCGCAGGCCTATTTCCTTTTTAAAATAAGTATCGAATCAGAGCTTGATATACGATTTTTTCCATTTTCAAAAAAACTGTTGGTGCAACTCACTATATGGCTGTCACGCACACATTTTGAACTAAAAACAGCTAAAAATTACGGTTACAAGTTTCCAAAAGACTCCTTAATTAGAACATCTCTCTTAGTTTAATAAGTTTTGCCCTTTTCATATCGAGGTCGGAAACTTTTCAGACAGCCCTCGTATATTTGGCTGTGCAAAATTATGAAAATCTCACCCGGTGTAAGTTTTTGATAGAAATAAAAGCTGAATTCAATTTAGAAATTATACATGGTTATAAGAACATAATGTTTTCCTTAACTACAAAAGTTTTGTGGCCACATTGACTACCCGAATTGAACCTCAGTAAGACATTCGAACCGTCGATGAAAGCCTTTTGTTTGGTGGGAGAAGGTTTCAATCGGGGGTTTGAGTGTCTGACTGAGGTTCGAATCGTTTGGTGAATATGGCTGATAGTGTTCATATAAGAACTATACAATAGTTTCACAGGAGCACTTTCTTTCAAAAAAAAAGTTTTCTGGTTGGAGGTTTTTAGAATTGAAGGGCTTGTGAGATGAAGGGGTTAATTGACAAAAGAAGAAATTGCGAGTAATTAAAGTTCAAATTTTTATTGTTGCAGTTGTTGGCAGCTTTTTTGTTTTCTGGTTTTGTCGTTAGTGTGCGTATGAAATCGGTCTAATGATATCTACTTTTTGATATACCAAGTTGTATTTACTAGGGCTGCGACATCGATGTCGATGTTTTGGAAACATCGATTTTTGCTAAAACATCGATGTTTTTACCATCGATGTTTGAGGGTCGATGTTTTCCCAACATCGATGTTTTGGGTTCGATGTTTTTTCGATGTCGATGTTTCAAAATCCAGCAAAAAAAGCTTGATAAAAATATGCGATATGCAGACGTATTAAGAAGTTTTCATCGTTAATTAGAAGTTTCAGTATTAATCTCATTGGAAAACATTTTCTATGATAATTATCGATGTTTCGCTCTCGATGTTTCTAAAACATTTCTTATTTGTTTTCGCCATTTTTTTTAAATTTTATTTATTTCATTATTATTCTTTATGTGAATGTTTTATATTTCAGCAAAAAAAAAAAAAAAAGAAAAAAAAAAAAAAGAAATCATCAAGATATGCGGCCAAAAGTTATATCGTTAATGAGCCGTTTCCCTATCGATCTCGTTAAAAGACGTTTTTGATAGTTACCATCGATGTTTTAAGGTCGCTGTCTTTTAATGATCACTGTTTTGCGTTCGATGTTTTTTTTTAAACTTTCGATGTCTGTTTTACACTTCAGAAAAAAGCAATAAAAATATGCAAGAAAAAAGATTAATTTTTAACAGTTGCAATATCTATCGCATTGAATTAGTTTTTTTTTTTTTTTTTCAATTTCTACCACAGATTTACGGTCAGCGATTTTTAATCATCGCTGTTTTTGTTTTACTACAGAAATTTTTTTCGATAGCGGTGTTTTACATTTCAACAAAAAAGTTTCATAAAAATATGCGATAAATATAAGTTAAAAAGTTAATCAACAGTTGCAGTATCTATCTCACTAAAAAAAATTTCTATAATTGACATCGATATCATACGGTTGATGTTTTTCAGGAGACGAAAGATAAATCTAATCGAGTGATATAAAGAGGCGCAATATATTGGGGAGTTACTGTATTACTGTACATTTAAATGTGTAAGTAATTTTTATGAAAAAGATCGATGTTTTGAAACATCGATGTTTGAAAACATCGATGATTTTTGTTCGATGTATCAATACCATCGATGTCTCAATTTAGAAACATCGATGTCTAGAAACATCGATGTTGTGCCTTCGATGTCGCACCCCTAGTATTTACTTAATTGTATCCATTGCTTACCATTTTCCAGAGTGTTAATTTTTCAAAATGAAACTTAGCCCCTTCATTCTCCATGCCCTTCAATTAACATTTAGTTTCATGATTTTCATGAAGTAAAACCTGTTACCTGGAAATTATATAATCTTGAATGCGTCATGCAAATGTAATATTGTAGCACTCATGAAAATTTCCATACTCCGCATTTTTAGTTGGCTGTGACAGTCATTCAAGCTGAAGATTTGCCCGGACTGGATATGTCCGGTACCTCGGATCCATACGTCAAGGTATACCTGCTTCCAGACAAGAAGAAGAAGCACGAGACAAAAGTCCACCGTAAGACTCTCAACCCTGTCTTCAATGAGACGTTCAACTTCAAGGTCAGTTCCAGAGGAGTTGTTTCATTTGATTGAATAATATAGGGCCATCCACACACGCAACGGAAAATCCAAAGTAGTTCCCCAAGGAACCAGGCGTTGAGGAAATCCTCTATGTGTGTATGGTGAATATTCCCGCGGATCTCCGGACCGTCCTCTGTTGAGGTTTTTTTCAAGGAATTCCTTTTAGGTTTTCCCTGCCATGAATGTGTTGGCAGCAAAATGATTTGAGTTTTTAAGCAAAATCTTTTTTAAAAGATCGTGAAATCAGTGCAAATGAAAGAAATCAAATTGTGAAAAAATATCGTCTGCTTTCAAAAGCAATATTGTTCAAAAGAAAAATTTAAACCAAAAAATATAAACAGTAATGGAATTATTGAGGGTAACTAGAAGTGTGATACCACACATTTTTGCATAAAACTGCAGCTATAGAAAACGTGAGATATGACAAGGGGAGGGAAGGAGGATGGGGACGTGTGACACTTTGTAACACGGGGAGGGGGGGGGGGTCTAATTTGTTGGAAAAAAGCAAACTTTAGTATGAGCATTGCGGTAAATGGCGCCTATAGTTGGGGCAAACCTAACCTGGCAGCATTGTAAATCGATGATTAGGATCTGCTTAACCCTCACAATGCTGCGAAGTTAGGCTTGCCCCAACTATAGTGATAAACTTCGTTCTAAAGTAACCTTTTGGCAATTTCTTTTCAATTGCAAGACTTCAAACGATCCTTGCTCTTCATTGCGAAATATTATTAAACAGATGATTGGTGTCCTCCGCAGGTTCCCTTCGCCGAAATCACCTCCAAAACTCTCGTGTTCGCCATTTTCGACTTCGATCGCTTCTCGAAGCACGACCAGATCGGGGAAGTGAAGATCCCCCTCAACACCGTCGACTTGGCGCAGACCATCGAAGAGTGGAAGGACCTGACCAGCGTGGAAGGAGAACAAGGACAGGTAACAACCATTCCCTCCGAACGTCTTCTCTTTGTCCTTATGGAAATATGGCGTTATCAGCTTTTTATGTAATTTGTTCCACAGAATGTTTTAAAGTTACTGCGTGACAGAATCAACTAATCACTGATGATCTGTTAAGGATATTTAATCACATGGTACATCAATATACACCTTTTTCAGCAGATTTATTCTTAAGAGAAATATGGGAAATATTGCATTACTACAAGAGTTGGGAAAAAAGTAGTGCAATACTTACGCATTTCGAGATGCTGTGGCATCGTTTTAGCTGATAAAAGAATCACGAACAATCATGCAGTAATCCATTCCAGATGATTTTTAAAGTACAATTGTAGGAGATCCTATTGTACATTGCTGACGAGAAAGGTCCATACAATATTTTCTCTTTGAAAAACTGCACTGTGATTCAGGGCTGAATGTTGATACTGCAAACCAGGGGTGAATCACTAAAAGACAACTTGCGTCTAATGCTCAGAAGAAAGCGTCGCTACTTGTTGCCAACGGTTTCAATCATGTTCTATGCACGGCTTTATAAAGTAGACTGCTTAGAATTTCTGGCGATGGTGTAGGTCAGAGAGACTGAGACAACAGCTGGAAACTCAATTGTCTGTTGCCAAAACAAAGAAATCTAAACGAAAGATTAATTGCAATAAAGGGAGAAGTTATTTATGTGAGACATTAATAAAAATGGACGTGCTGTTGGTTTAAGACGGTTTTCCTGTTATGTATCTGAAGGTGGTAGATATGAAAGATGATTATCTGGGATAATATTGAGAAAAAAAATCCTTCCACGAAATTAATAGTTTTGCTGCTACTATTTATAGCTTTGTATCTTACTATCAAACTATGTATGTTTTAGAATCGGTCTTAATCATAAAGATCACAGTAACCAGATCATAATGCTCTGATTTATTTCAGTTTATTTATACCCATCGTTTTGATGATGGAATAAAATCAATTTACACTGAATGATAAGACGAACAAAACTGCGCATAATCGATAAAACTCGGAATTCGTTGTTGCCCATAGGCTTTATTCTTGCTAACAAATTGACTTTGTGTGTGAGTACTGGCTTCAATTTCTTCTCTGTGAAAAGAATCGAAAACGAGAATTCAAAGTTTCGCTAAAAATATCGTGAGACTACCTTTTTTAAAACTTCTAGTTTTTTGGCTCGCATTGTTAATTCCTAGTCCAACAAACATACAAACCAAAATTGACTTCTCAATTTATTGTAACAACATGAAAGCGTCACGATGGCAAGTAGTTAAAAAGTGCAGATCTGGTATTAGTTACGGCATGCATTTTCTTTTACAACACTGCGATTGCTATACATAAATTGCAGGATGGTTTTTGTAGGTACGTATACCTGAAACTTAGTAGATAGTACTAGTTTCTAACATAACGCTCCTTTGACATTTATAAGTGTTGGCTTAAAAAGTGTATCCTGGTATGAGTTTTACTTATTGTTTCTGAACGATGATCGTTTGATTCAATTTCTGATTCCTGCTAAGATGTCTTCCTTTTCTGCGCTACATAAGTACAGAATGCCAACGTAGAAAAATATTGAAAGAGTTTGAACACTTTTTTTTAATACTGAACTCATATCACCCCTCCCCATACTTAAAAAATCAAAAAGAATAAACTAGAGAGAAAAAAAAAATTAGATATTTTGAATATTTTTTATTGTCTCTTTTGATAACATTCAAATAGCGAAGCAATAAAGCATCGGCACATTACTCAAGCTTATGATTATATAACTTTACACATTAAGGTTGATTTTTTGCTATTTTTGAAATGTAATCAACTTTGCAAGAACAAATATAAAAGAACGACATTTCCGTTTTATCATTTCTATAATACAAGAATTGCGAAAGACGTTTTTTTTTCAGATTTAGTTGAAATAAACCTAACTTGTGGTGTTTTAAATTTGAAAAATACTCTCATTCTTTCAATGAATTAGCGTCTTATCCCAAGTAGCATCAACTCATCGGATTTTGCTCGGCCGATCATCGATCTCCTCGTAAACTGATTCCGTAACGCACGGTGACATCGTTCCGATCAGTATTCGAGCACAGTTTTCGATGAGCTACTTTTCATCGGAAAGCCATATCCTTCAGATCAACTTTCCCGATAAAAATAAGCTGAGCATCCAAAATTGATCCTAAATTCATCGGCACGGTACTGCACTGCTCGTAAATTGCTCCAAATCTCATCGTATTTCGAGCAAAACTCATCGGAGTTTGCTGCTCGTATTCTGTTTGGCCGATGAGACATGTTGGAGCAATTCCCGATGAGAACTCATCGAATCCGATCATCGGTAGATGAGATTATGCTGCTAGGGATGATAACAATTTCATTTAAATTTATGCTCATAAATGTACAGTAAATAATGTCTAGTACACATCGAAAACGGATTTTATTGTTGTTTACAAACAGTTTCTCCGTAATTTATTTATTAGAATATCGTTTTTTAGTTCGAAAAATACACTGAATTAGTGCACTAACTTTAAATTAAACGTTCATAGATTTCCAAAAGCTGTATAATAAATTCTGCATGTTAAGCAAAAATAAAGCTTAATGGGGTAAAAAAACCCCGGCTACTAACTATTATTAATTGAAGGGCTCGGGTGTAAATAGTGGTAAATGCATTTTTAGAAAAAAAATATGGCTTGTGAAAATTTCGAAAAATTGCTGTCGGAAGTATTTTGGTTTTAAAAACGAAGTGCGTGTGTGTAGGTACATTATTAAGGAATGTGTTAATCCTTAAACCCTGTAATATCTCTGTTCATATGCCCACATATCATTGTTTTCACCAAATGATTCGAGTTTTGCAATTTTGTCAGATACCATTATTTACGCCCGAGCCCATCAATTGCATGGAGTAAATGTGTGTAACATCTAATGTATTACATTTTCTTTTTTACTTTCATTACTATTTTTCTTTCAAAAACTACTTGAACAGTACGGAATTTCCTTTTTTTTTTTTTTTTTTGAAAGGAGATACAAGTACGATGAAACAGAAGAAGTACAACTGTCAGTCAAAGAATACGACAATAACTTAATAGAAATTTTGTTCTTTAAAAACTTTATTTATAAACGATTTAGCGATTAGATCACGGGGTGCGATTTCTCAGTCTAAGATTCAGAAATGGCTCTTGGTGATTCAGCTCGAACATATATTTTTATATGATCAAGATTTAAAATTAAAACATAAAATTTTTATTATATTTTAAGAATTAAATCTTATAAAAAAAGCAACTTAATGTATTTTGCAGGTGGTGTTTCATAAGTGTGACTTTTTTTTCGAGTACAGGATGTTTCAAAACAAGAATGCAATATTCTTCTTAAAAATGCTCCACTTAGGAATGTTATTGTCTATTTGTCAGTGAAATAATTCTCATGCTGAATTTTTCATTTTTAATAAGTTCTTTCTTTGCAGATTTTGAGATCAATTTATTTGTATGAATTTAGACATTTGGCGCGATCATAAGATTGTAGATTTAGTAGCTATAGCCATTTTTTAGATTATTGTAGATATTTTTGTAGAAAGGACACTGTTATATAGACAAATATTCTAAGATATTCAAAGCAAATTAGACATTCAAGCATTCATTTTTCTTTTATTCCTCTTTGAAATAGGATTAGATCCTTTAAATTTTCCATTAACCATCCCCGTCGTTGTTTCTGTAAACCAATTTCTTTTTCCTCATCTCATTTTGCTTTCTTTCGTAGATCCTGCTTTAATTTATATACTTTTACTTTCACTCTTCAGTTAGCGCATGCGCCTTTCAGTCGCTTTTGTTTAGTTTCCAGCTTTTTTAGCTTTATGATTTTTTTCGTGATCTTAAGGCTTCATCATTCTGCCCAACTTGCTTATTTTGCAATAATGTTCATGTAGCGAGGAAATTATTCTTAAAATCTTTACTGTTTAACAAAAATTGCAATGCAAAAATAAATAAATAAATAAATAAATTATTAAATAAAGAAATACATTATTAAATAAATAAAGAAATACAGTATTAAATAAATAAATAAATCATTAAATAAATAAATAAATCATTAAATAAATAAATAAATTATTAAACAAATAAATTAAAAAAAAACCCTTATATTTATTTTAAGCCTCATAACAGAAGTTATCTTTTTATAATCGAAACTTGTGAGTTACGAACTGATTTTTCTCCACGCAATTTTATTACAGCGATAAAAAAAAGTCTGTTAAAGGCTGAACTAGATCCAGTCATTTAACTGAACGGTTATTATAAAGTTCAACCTATGTCTTTCGCAATAGAATTAATTGCATTGGCTATCAAATTGCTTGAATTAATTTTATTCCAAATGAAGTCATAGCCGACAAAAAAACATCTTGGCCGTCTATTTGAAAAAATCTTTTCATGATGGTGTAGAAAATGTCGATGAGTAAGCGATTGATAACATGAAGACATGGTCATTAAATTATGCGAAACTAGTAACGGTGCACAGAAAGTCAAAGACTAACTTTTCGTCACTGTCGCAATGGATGCGAATTCACCTAACAATAATTTTAAAATTAACTTTTCTTTGAGATTAGGCTAAAATAATTTTCAATTTTGTTCCTCACTGAAAATAGCCAGTCCTCAACATTTTACTAAGACTTTAAATTTGAAACCGTTATGGCATCAACGCTAATAACATTTTATCTATTAAAAAAATGCAAGAACGATAAAAGCTTCACAAATTGTGCATGTAAATAAGGGTACTTTTGAAAAAATATTTTGAATAATTCATTCATTGGCTTTCAAAAAAGAAATTCTGATCGAGTTAGCTTGAATTAGCATATTAAATAACATTTTCTTTTTATTTCATCGTCTTGAAAATTTTATGATATTATCATGCAAAACGCCCACTTACAAAGTTACAATAACAAACAAAATGGAAATCTACCATAATTTCTGCTCTTTTACTGTATGGGCAACAGAAACCGAACATATATTGTTGTGCAGCATGATGAAGCTTTTAAATCTATCAACAATGCTTTAATTTTTTTATTATTTTTACAAATTGATTTGTATAATTTTTCTTCCTCAAAAACCAAATCCTGCTGTTTTTGCCATTTCTTCAATCTCCATTGGACCTTATTCTTGTCTCGTGACGTCACGATTGCTCCGCCATATTTGTAAGTATTGCTGGTGGATCTATGTTGTTCTTTGGATGTCATTTGTGGTTGTGAATTGTTGCGTTTTTGTGCATCGTTGCTTGCTTGGCTCGCGCGATTTAGTTTTCGTTTCCTTTCCTTTTCACCTTTATGTTTCGGTTTTGTTTGATGTCTGCTTTGTTTGGCCTTAACGTTATCTTTAAATGAAATTCCACTCCTTTTGTGTATACTCCTTTGTGATTGAGGACCAAAAAGCAGTAGTAGACAGCAAGAACCTGTTAACTATCTCTTAAAGTAACCTTAGCGTAGGCTATCTTCTAAGTGTTTTTCATTGATTTGTGACTTCAAAGAAACAACCAGCAAGCGCTGTATATTGTTCAGTAAAGTGTAATATCTAAAAATATTTTGATGGACACGTGATGAGTGGTTGATACGAAGTAAAATACGGTTTCCGGAATATGCAGAAAGTTACATTCGTAAACCATGGCTAAGGTAGAATTACGTGCAAATTAAAGATAGTTTGGTTTTGACATCTTAAGAAACGGTGGTGATGTCATTTATTAATCATCTGTAGTCATCCTGATACGTTCGTCTACTTGTGAATGTTTGATAACAGGGTTGCCCAACTAGAGGGCCCAATAATTAAGGAGGGGGAGGAGGTGTTTTAAGGGTATTTTTCTCGTTTCTGGGGCGATGAAGGCTCTCGCGTTTGTGGGGTTTCCATGGTAATTGAGGGATGGGTGGGCCATTGCTCTTGGGGGAGGGGATGACCATCCTTGGCGATAATAAAGTCTTAGTCACTGAGAAGTAAGTAAAAATCTTGGCATGCAAAGACGTGCGAACAACAGTTCAAGTCCTCTCTTGGGTATTTGTGTGATTTCGTGCTAAAATTTTACCTAATGGGGCTAAAGTCCTACGCATTGAGATAAATCTTTTGCTCCAAATCAATTTTGAAGAGTCTGATGACAATATCGGCAGATGATTGTGTGGTAAACAGTATCAATTTTGTCGGAAGTTTATTTTCCTGGAGCAGATCTTTTAAAATTTCAAGTTGGCATTCTTAAACTCAATTTTCACCTTTCAAAAATAAGTTTCAAATTTTTTGTTTGAATTGATTTGTGCGACAGCCAATAAAATTTGAATTCAATCGGCTGGAAGTGATTGGATGCCACTAATGTTATATTTAATAGTTCATAATTTTTTTTAATAAAAAGATTCTGTGCGTTTATACATACATAAACGATCGTTTGCAGAAAAAAATAATTTAAATTCGGTTGCTATATGTATGAAGCATACAAGAAACTTATTTCTCCCACTAGCCGTTACTTGTATATTTAATAGAAGATTTCTAGAATACCATTTAAATGTAGCACATCAAGATAAATTCAAAATTTATACAAATAGTCATAAGCATCAATAATTGAAATCAAAAACAGTCCAATTAATGAAATCTAATTGCTACATATTGTCAATATTGATGCTTTGAATTACATGTAGTACGTAATATGTTGTCAGTTTTAGGGCTGCGATATATAGTTTGACTCCTTTCCTGGTGATAATTGTATTTACAATTATCACTCTCAGAAGCACATTTTATTTTATGATTTCTATTATTTTCAATATTCTATTAAGATAGCGAAATAAAAATGTAATTCAAAATAATCAAAATGCTATTTCATGCTAAAACAAATGGGCCAGCTTGGTAAACTTAGGGAGAAAAACATTTTTCACTGCGCTAGAGAAGCTACATTTCAATATTTTCCAACTGGAAATATATATAATCCTTTTAGGTAGTAGCAATTTGCTACTGCCTATTTTAATAATTAAGCTTAATCTATTATCATCCTTTTATTTCCTTTTTAGATGACTATTTTTTAAATTTGATACATTTCTTTCACTCTAAATTAATATTTCTTTCATGGAATAAATATCTTCATCGCTCCAATGATAGAATTTTTATTTTCAAAAAATGACGCCTTTTTTACACACTATTTATGTAAATCAAGAAAAAAGAGTGCAATAAGAGACTCGGTTTTACGACTTGAGCACAAACATCTCCTTAGCAATCAAAGGGTTATGGGCTTTATAAGGATATCTTTTATGCAATTCTGCCACACTTCTTTACCAGATTTAAATAGAAAGTTTATTGATGGAGTTAAATTAGGGGCCAGATGTCCTTCGCTTTGTGAAGACTCACTGAATATCCTAAATTAGGGGTCAGATCAGTGGTTGGAAAAACTACATATTTTTTGTAGCGAACTACAACTACAACTACTTTCTTGTAAAAGTAGTTAACTACAGCTATAACTACTTTTTTTTTTTAATGTAGCGAGCTACACTACTTTTGAAATATAGTTGCTACTTCGCTACTTTTTAAAAAATAAATAAATAAAAAGAATACACCGTTTGAGGATCGACCGAAAAAATTCGAAAAGTGGTATAGATTAAAAAATTACCTCATTCGAATATGGAAAAGAAATAGGAATTGTCTTTGAATTTATTTGTTACTTTTCCTTTTCGTTCCTTTTTTTTTTTGCTAAAATTTGTCCTTTTTAGATTTTTTTTTTTTTGCAATTTTTACGAATATTTGCCACAAGAACCACCTTGTTTTTTTCCTTCGTTCTCTTTTTTTTAATTAATTAATTAATTTATTTATTTAATTTAAAGTAGTTTCTAGAAATCGCTACAAACTACTACTTTTTTGTATCGCGCTACTCGCTACTCTACTTTTTTTAAAAAGTAGTGCGCTACTCTACAAACTATTAAAAAATGTAGCTACTACAATAGTTTCGCTACTTCCGACCACTGGGTCAGATGTTGTTCGCTTGATAGAGCCTCAGTGATTCCTGTGTATTTGAAAGCAGTAAGGTTGCAATGCAAAATTATTTTAAGTGAGGTTTCCTTTGTAAGGGAAAAATTCTTCTTTCTATCATTACTCTTCTCGTGCTTTTGGAAGTCTTTCAAGTGAATCACTAAGTTTTTCTTCATCAATATGTATTCTTTTTTTTAATTTTTCTGGTTGATGTCGTAACACTCATATGGTAGCAGTGGTAAAAGAGGCTATAGTTGGGCCAAACCTTACCTGGTAGCATTGCATTGCTGTGATTAGGATCTGCGTAGTCTTCACAGGTTATGTTTGTGCCGACTATAGTCATAGCAGTCAACATTCACTTACATTAGCAATAACTATTGTTGCTTCGAGCAACTTTCTTACTTAGAGGAATGTATGGCTATTGCGTAAAATGATTCGATTTTTGCTCGCTTACATTTTGCGGGACGATTTTCATATCACTATTCACGAAGTTTAGCTTGAGCAAAATTGTTGCAGATGAAAGAAAAAAAAGTATAGACTGGCAATTAGAATTAATGCAATGTATTTTCTCCTACCAACTTTATTTGAGGTTAAAAATGGTTGTTTCTTTGATGTCTTTGGCATTCTGCGGTGACTATGGCTTGTCTGCAAATCATCTCAGATCTCGATGGCGCAAGAATTAATATGTTTCTGATTCCTTGCAGGAAAACAAGTTGGGAGATATTTGCTTCTCTTTACGATACGTACCAACTGCTGGGAAATTAACTGTAGTCATTCTAGAAGCTAAAAACCTGAAAAAAATGGACGTCGGAGGATTATCTGGTAACTATTAGTTTTTGTTACTGATTCAAAATCAAAAACCACGTTACGCATTCGATTATTTCTGCTGCTCAGTGGTATATTTAGCTAAATTTTTTTAAAGATGTGGTAGATGATATCTGAAAGATAATTACGATAAACTTGGCAATGTTTGTCACAAAATCAACTTTGAGTGATTAACAGAACAATATTTTTTGATTACCAAATGTTTTGCCTGTATTTATTAATATTTGGGGTAAATGACTTAAAACTACCATCGAGTAAAACCTTGATTTTCTCCAATGCTTGAGTAGTGTCACTTTTGCTGCCGGGGTGCGATATATTCTGGAGTTATAAGAAAGCTTTTCATTTGCTGAAAATTTAAGTTACATAAAAAATACATCTAACAGCTAAAAAATTCCACATTTTGGTTAATCACCATTTTTTTAAATCAAAACTGCTCTTCTGATTTCCAATTTTGCACAAGTTGATCAGATATTAAGATGAAATTAAAAATGTTTCTTCCTTAAAATAATAATAATAATAAGAATAATAAAAATATGTAAAGTAATATTTCTTTCATCCCCTCATCTGACTTTTGCTCTTTTTCGTTTCCAGATCCGTACGTCAAAATTGCCATTATGATGAATGGCAAAAGAATCAAAAAGAAGAAAACGAGTATCAAGAAGTGCACGTTGAACCCTTACTATAATGAATCCTTTACGTTTGAGATTCCCTTCGAACAGATACAGGTGAGTACACTTCCATTCTGCACATCTGTGTGTGTTCTGCTGCTGCTGTGCATTTTTACGGTTTCCTCGAATCTGTGCGCAAGGTTATAGCAGTTCTGAAACCTTGTTATTCTTTGGAAAATGATATTGAAACTTTAATAACATTTAAATATGTTTTCTCTTTGAACAAGTTTTTATAAGGCTTTGAAAATAATGAAAGGTTTTCACTCTTTGACAGTCTATTTTAAGCCGCAAAAATTACTGTACCTTACTTTTTTAATTGTTATTTTATACCGTTGAAAATACTTATTTTCATTTCTTTGTTTGAAAAACTAATTTGAGACATGAAAAGTATTCAAATGTCATTACTCTCATTTTTTGTGTTTGTAGTTCTGTGTATTTATATGCGTTTGATTATTTAAAAAAAATACTTTTTAACGGTTGAAGCAGAACTTGCTCTGACATAATCTAGTAATGGATGTATCGATGGTAAATCATCTCTTGTTATTCGTCAAACATTTTTGGACGCCCGGCAATTTTTTTTTAACCATAGGGCGTTTAAATAAATGCATAACATTTAGCAATGACTTAAGTCATATTTCCTAATTTTTTGATTTATGAATTGCAACTTTTTGCGATACAGTCAAAACTCGTTAATTTGAACACGTTTAAAACGAATTACTGCTAAACGAACTACATTTCTGATCCATGTTTCATGTTTTGTAGTAAATTGTTTTTCGGATAAGATAAACTACGATTAAAACGAACGGATTTTATAGTTCGTTTTGAGGAGATTCGACTGTAATTGGCTTCAGACCTATCATTTGGAGGGATCAATTGTCCCCCCTAACTTTGTAAAATTAGTTTTTAGGCATATAAGTGCATTGATAAAAAATTTCGTAAAATGTTACGGTAAAACGTACTGGCATCCATGCTGCCAGCCCTTTTCCCATGAAATAGCATTTTACTGTAAAGTTCTACGGTAGAACAAACGAGAGTCAATAAAGCGCGAGAAGCAGGAATCGAACTTAAGTTCCTAGTATTGGCAGAGCGGAAAAGGGTGTTTTACCGTAAAAGTTTCGGATTTTTTTTTAATAGTGTTGGACGTGATTTTTTTTTGTTTTTTGGAAAAAGTTATATTGGCAATATACCCCGCCCCCTCCTATCCTAGAAAAATTAGAAAAGACTGGCTTGCCATGGATGGTTATAACTAATTTTCCCTTACGGAGAATTTGCCGTTTCATTTAATGATCATAAGACCAAGGCACTCTTTATCACGGGGAAAGCTTTTACTTTGGAAATGCAGAGTTTATACAAAATATGATGGCATTCTTTTTATTAATCGAACGCAACTTGTACGGAGGATTAAAACAACGTTCATTGAAATCCGATCGTCAGAATTCTCGCCGGGAACGATACGTTGATCTAGAAAGAGTTTATTTTGTAATTTTTTGTGCATTAGAACCATCAGATTAATGAGTGTCTCGTAATCGACTCATTGACATTACTTTTCGAATATATCATAAAAACGAGTGAGTTTCAACCTTTTAACTACTGAGGACCACTTGATACCCTTCCCGAATCTTAAGCGGACACATGCGAGAAAAATATTTTCGCAGCAATTAATATTAGATGAAATGAGATTAATCCAGAAGTTTTCTTTAATAAATATAATCACAAGTCCAAAGTTGATACATATTAATTTTCACTAGCTGTTTGCGAACCACATGAAAATTGTCCACATAGTGGTCCGCAGACAATAGGTTAATAATCACTGATGTACACAACTCAGGGTGGAAATCAAATAGACTTTCTTTTCTCATCTAAATACTTTGTTTTCCCCGTTGCAGAAAGTCCAGCTGATGATCACGGTGGTGGATTACGATCGCATCGGGACCTCGGACCCCATTGGGAAAGTGATCTTGGGATGCAACGCCAGCGGAACCGAGCTACGCCACTGGATGGATATGCTTGCATCCCCCCGTCGACCAATTGCACAATGGCATTCGCTCAAGGACCCCGAAGAAGGCCAAGACAACTAAACCTCACCCTCTCTGCTGGTGAGTACCTCTGGCTAACCCCCCAGCCCCTCTATATATTTAACGTTCTATTCTTTTAACAGTGCCGGAATCTTAAACGAGTAACAGAGATATAGAAAAACAATATACAGGGTGGATATAAATTAACAGGAGGTGTTTGGAGCCCTCTAGCTCGCGAACTACTGGGCGAAACATTGCCAAATTTCGTGAGCGTGCATATTAGACCATGGGATTTTGATTTCTGGAATTTAAAAAAAAAAAAACATTAGTTTGAAAAATCATCACCAGGAGGGCGCTGTAAAAGTGATTCTGATTATCGAAGAATTAATTGCTACTGACAAAACATGCATCCATTTGATTTGAAAAAATGACTTTTGTCACAAATGTGGTTCGATATGATCGCCATTGTAAAGTTGCAAGAACTGCATACGATGCACAACATTTTCTACGGCAGCTTGTAATATATCAGAATGGATTTCTCTAACTTTTAAAACTATCATCTCTTTTAAACTTGCGATATCGGAAATGTTTCTTTGATACACTACACTTTTCAGATATCCCCACAACCAAAAATCACATGGATTGAGATCGGGCGACCTTGGGGGCCAAACCGCAGGAAATGAGCGGCTAATAATTCTGCTATCAGAGAAATGTTCCCGCAAAACACGCTGCACCTTAAGTTCGATGTGGGGTGGTGCGCCATCCTGCATGAATATGGTTGAGTCGACACAGACTCGTTGCTGCAGTTGTGGAACTACGAAATTTTCTATCATCTCAGCGTACCTATCACCAGTAACGGTGCATGTAACTGGTCCACCCGCATGATCTTCCTCATAAAAGTAAGGACCAATGATGAAAGAGGCAGTAAATCCACACCACACTGTAACTTTTGGCGAGTGAAGTGGTTTCTGCACATAAACATGCGGATTAGTTGTGGCCCAAATCCGGCAGTTGTGCGTGTTTGTGCCACCGTTTAAATGAAAATGAGCTTCGTCACTCCATAGGATTTTTCACGGTCAAGTATCGTCGACTTGCATGCGATCTAGAAACTTTGAAGAAAAGTCCAGTCGGGCAACTGTATCTCGAGGAAGTAATTCTTGAGTGGAAGAAATTTTGAACGGAAAAAATTTTAACATCTCACGTAAAATCTTCCGCACTGTTGAGTAAGGGATCAGCGTCTGCCGAGAAACTGCACGAGCACTACTTGTACCTTGCACATTCTCCATCTCCTGTTCTCTAATAGCCATCTTTTCAAGTTTAATTCGCGATATTCAGTGTAATACACTTTTACAGCGCCAAATTTCCCCCTGGTGGTGATTTTTCAAACGAGTTTTTTTTTATTCAAGAAATCATAATCCCATAGTCTAATATGCACTCTCACGAAATTTGGCAATGTTTCGCCCAGTAGTTCGCGAGCTAGAGGGCTCCAAACACCTCCTATTAATTTATAACCACCCTGTATATTGTTTAGGGTTTTATTGATTTTTAAGAGGGGCATAAATTACACCCTTCTTCCCGGAAATTTAAATGTGTTTTTTATTTTCATGTTTGCTTTTATTCATGGCATTGCATCGTTATAATCAAGGTGGGACAAATCTCGGGCGCAAAGGCGGCTAAAAAATACCTTCTTGAGTGGTTTTCCTAGAATAAGAATCTTTTGAAAGCCATTTTACACTAAAGCTATAATACTAAAATATGAGTGCATCCTGTGTATCTATCTACCAATCTATCTATCTATGAATGTATTCGTCTTAACTCCTCTGGTACGCCAGAGAACTGACCATCGAACAAGTTGGTGATGATTTCAGAGTTTTTTAAATAATCATGCAAATTTAATCACCGGAGATTAATTAAAATGCAAATTCTCGCGAAAATTTCTCCCACTTGGACCAAGCAAATTGATCTTCTTAGCCAAGGCCGCGTCTTGCATCTGGAAATTTATGGATTATAATTTTGTCTCTTTTTCTACTTTAAGCCATTCTGCTTGTCACGTCTTTCTAGAACTTTAGGTACCGTGTACATAAATACTGTACTTTGAAGCAAGAGCAAGGAATATCAAAAATATCAGTTTTGAGAAAATTTTGTCGCAAAGTTAGTTCATTTTTTTTGCTGTATCCAACTTTCACTCACCAGCCCAGCGAAATTTTCATAACTTTAAGAGATTATTGCTTTATGCTATTTTTATCACAGTGTTTGTGTGTGCGTGTAGTTGCTACGAAAAGATTACGAAAGGATGGATTACGAAAAGATGACATAAAAGTTATATCGTTGACTAAATTTGGTCCAAATCTGACATTGGTTGTTATCTTGCTCTTAGGTACATAGTTAAAACCTATAACGATTTAAATCCATCAGCATATGTGTATCTATCTCTTTGAATAGGGATTATCCGTGTCTTTTGCACTTTTGTTTTCTTTTCTTACGGTGATAATTTACTAAATGCAGAAAAATTGTGAGTGCGTTATTAATCGTTTTTAATACGCCTTTATTAGTTTCACATGAGGGTTTGTATGTATGTATGTAACTGAATAAAAGATAAAATTCACGTTCTTTACAAATAAAAAGGTAATGTATTTAATACTATCATTAATACTAAAGGCTTAACTGTATTACATGTTGATGTATTATACGTGCATGTAAACTTAGCGGATATTCAATAGTTTTGAAAATCAGAGTATCATGAAATATAGTTTTACTGTTGTATTAATGATTGTATCGTCTACTCTAAAAGCGTACTGTTTAGTTTTTTTTAACTGTAATTAGTTGTTAGCTTTCAAAGATTTTTTTACATTCGATGTTATCATTTTTAGCTATAACTTAAATGTATGTGTGGTATTATTATTATTATTTTTAGGTATTGCATACACTAATATCGTTTTTACCTAATTTTTGGATTATCGGCAGTATTCGCTTATCTGCGGCTACCGTGCAACCCTGTAGTGGGCATAACCCCTGGAGTTCGCATAATCTGGAGTTCATAATGTAATATCATTTTCCTAACTGTTAATAAAAGTTAACTCAATTATTTTTTTAGTGCGCATAATCGGGAGTTGATTGCATAATATCATTTTCATAATTGTTATTAAAAATTAACTCAATTATTTTTTGTTCCTTTCCAGAACGTTCGAAGGGACTACCCGAGTTTTTCTTCAAGCACAATTGATTCAGAATATCAACTTCCGGCTTGACAGCGTGAACCATAAATTCAGACATTTTTGTCCAAAAAAATATTCTAGGAAAAAAATATATATGTAAAAGATACATGCATATATATACAAATAATATATATATATATAAATATATAGGGTTGAACGTAGAGTTTGTAAATAGCTAATAGCTATATACATGCTTTTCACATTGACACTTGTTCTCAAAGCTGTATGTAATTGTATATTGTACTAAATAGTTGAAATGTTCCGTTCTTATTTTCAAAGTTTTATAAATCAGTTTGACATTTGCTGTAGCGATACAAAATGGGAAAAAAAATCAAAGTGGTGTTTTGATGTAGGAGCGAATTATTGACATGTTCACTAAAAATTTTAACAATGTTGCATATCACGTGTTTAACTTTAAAGTGTCATTAGCAATGTGATGGCAGTGATAATTGGAATGTTGTTAATGGTGATTTTTTTGTGGTTACTATGGTTACCGATCTGCCAAAGCCGGCTCTTGATCTTGGAGTTTTCTTTTTCTAACTTTTTGATTACAACGTGTAGGAGTTTGGATTTTAAATGAGTGGTTTGACTGTTGGATGACTGTGGTATGAAAAAAATTGGTCGGTTAAACTGAAAATTTTGTGACATTATATACCAATATTGTTGAGTCATTATTTAAATTAAGATTTTTGATTTGAAATGTTCATGAAGTGCTGTTTAATAGCTTTAATATGTAAGGTTCCTAAAAATAATAGTAAGAAAATATTGATTGACTGAATTTTATGCGATTTCAATGGTTCTTGAAATGGCTATTGAAATCAGCAAATGAGCTTGTTTTGTTAAATATATAACTGTTGCGTGGTGTTAGCTTGTAAATTTTTAGAGCTTTAAAAATATACCTCGCAGAATAGAAAAAAAAACTACATATTTATTTATTTATTTTTGGAATTAAAAAATGCAATATTTTTCATCGTAATCTCAAAACGGTCTGCTGAAGGACTATCGAGCATGAAACGTCAACTATAAAATCTCAACTATACTAGTAGGTTAGTTGATTCTTTGTCTTTATATGATATATATTATGTTCAAGTTTTACTTCTGTACTGGAAAATATTTTCCGTATATTTATACTTAAAGAAAATTAGAGTATCGGTTCTTTGACATTGTTCGATACAATTTTATCCTTTTTCTTCATTTAATGACTGGGATTTTTTTTTTTTTTTTACAAAATTAAACTTTATTCTATTAGAAAAAGCCTTAAGTGAATACATCATATGCTGGTCAAATAATGTATTCTATTTTATTTTTTACTACTTATTTTTTTTAATAGATTAATCCTTGCTTTTAACTTATACTATGAATACGATTGAGTAAGGCCTCATTCTTGATTTTAGTGCGTTTGCAATGAATGAATGTTTATTTTAATTTATTCCCTGCTTCGAGTGTAAGAACAACCCTTTTTAGTAATTTAATAACAAAATACAATTTCCGATTTTTATTTATTAATATTTTTAACATTAAGTTGGCTTTTTTTTAAAACTAATACACAAAACAATGAAAAAAAAGCGGATAGATTTACAACCTTTTTTGTGCAATAATATAAAAGAATACAAGTTTATACATCATGCATATTAAAGAATAAAAAGATAAGATTTTTTTCTCTTTTTTGAATAAATTAAAGATATAATATCCCTTAAAAATATATATATATATGTGACTGATTTTTTTTTGTTAATACCAACAAAGTTGTATACACAAACTTATTTTAAGCTATTTACGTAGTTAACTGTAATGCATTTATTTTGCTCTATAACTGATTAATTCCATTTTGGTTTTGCTTAGTTTGTATTTGATGCTATGTTCAAGTCTTTGCTAAAACATCCCGGTAAGTTTTGTATTTCTTTTTCAGTTTCAGTTTTTTTTTTTTAAGATTCAAGATTTATTTCGTTACTTAAATAATATTCATTAACATTTTAAAAATTATAGACTTATTAATATTCTCAGTATTATTTTACAGAGTTATTTCATATGCTGGATGTGTGATATATCTCAAGTTATTTATTCTTAGATTTTTACTTGATTTTATAAAAAATATTTTTTTCAGTAATGTCTTTGTTAACATTAGCTAGTATAAAAATGTCTTAGCATTGTCTTTTTCATTTGAAATGTGCTGTTACGTATGGCTTATCCTTTCTTTTATTTATTTTTCCCCATGCAAGAGCTGGCTTCGGTACCTGTACAGTTAGTACAAGTACTCATAAGGTATCCATAGTATAGAGTAAAAGGGGGGTGGACGTGGACAGAAGACCGTTTGTGAGTGTACCCGAAACGATTCTTGTTGTTTTCCTAAATTCTTTGAACACACCGAATGTTTTATGGAATGTCTGTTTGTGGCTTATTTTGTGATATGTGTTCATATTTGTTTCGTCTTATACCATGCACTGTTTCTGAAGTGTTTTAATCCTGTAGATACATCCATTGGTCGCGAATCGTGGATTCGAAATTCAAAATATAAAAATTTTTCCAAGCGTCAAAAGTACGCCAGCGGACAACGAACGTGAACCAATTTCAATTTATTCTAATTGTACAGATTTAAGCAATTCCGTAGGTCTAATCGAGTCGTAAGTATAAAAAAGCATTCGCATAAAACGGGGCTGCACTCTTGTAGACAGAGCGCCTGGATTCCACAAAGCGCATTTCTAATGTGAAAATGGCGTAGATTAAATACAAAAGCTGCTAGATTCTTGAAAATGGCGTCGAAATTAAATCTCAAAATTCCATTGGCGTTTTTGCATCGTCTTCTATGGAAGCTTTAGCCCTGGCTTTTAAATTTGATGTCTGGATGAGATGCAGCCCTTGTCGACGCAGCCTCTTCACAGTAGTTGCTGTCCATAGTGAGTTGGGAATGGTATGAAGGACACAAATTGATGTTCTACAACTATATGAAAGAGCTGGGACTGAGATTCAATGACGTAGCACGAACTTGATTTAAGAACTCATAAATGCATTTCGAGAAAGCGTCCTAACACGCCGCCATTTTGATCGTGATGGAACACGTTCGAATCAAGTCAATTCCACTGGAGGTTTTTGCACAAATTAATGGTGTCGAATATTTATCTCAAATCTATTTAAAACAAACTCAAACAAAGAAAAAAAAATCAAGGAGCATTTTAGCACGAACTTGATTTAAGAACTCTTAAATGCATTTCGAGAAGGCATCCTAACATGGCGCCATTTTAATCGTGATGGAACCAATCTAAATCAAATCGATTCAAACTCGTGACTGGAGGTTTTGCGCAAATTAAGGATGTCGAATATTCATTTCAAATCTGTTGAAACAAACTCAAACTATAAAAATCAAGGAGAATTTTATCACGAACTTGATATAAGGACTCTTAAATGCATTTCGAGAAAGCGTCCTAAGATGCCGCCATTTTAATCGTGCTGGAGCAAATCCAAACTAAGTCGATTTCAAACTCGTGACTGGAGATTTTGCGCAAATTGAGGATGTCGAATATTTACTTCAAATCTTTCTGAAACAAACTCAAATTATAAAGAAACTATTTCATTCGGTGTTTGAATATATAAGCATTTATCTGCGAAAATTGAAGGTATTATCTTCAATTTCTGGATCTTAACGATCTGAAGCTTCGCTGTGCATTTTTCTATTTCAACTACTTATTTTATCAGCATCCTGTTGAGCTGCAAATATATTGATACTTTTATCTAATCTATGATTATAAGATACGACAAGGAAAAAAAGGGTATTGTGGGCGATCTCTTCATAGAACAGAGGCACTTTAGTTCTTTCAAAACATACTGGAAACCATTATTAAATATTGAAAAATTTAGATTATTTATCACTCGCACTTTGTTTTTTCACAAATTCACGTTTAAAGAATTAAATACAGTAATTAGGTATAACTTCTCTGTTTTCTTGCTTTTTAGCAATTAAATTATTCCATTATTAGAGAATGTTAATTTCGTACACAGCCTCTGTTACTCAGCAATTTTTTGCACCTTTCACGTTTATTCCCAAGTACGAAAATCTTCTTCCAAAATCTAAACCTAATCACAGTTTAGGACCATTAAATTCGCTTAGTTTTTTGGACGACAGGCATAAAATTCACCTTCCATCACGAGTCAGGTTAGTTTACCGCCAGACAATGCACAGGACCATAGGGCAAAAGTCGCTCCCCTCGCAACCAACCTGATGTCGCCCCGCCGCTCACTATGGGCAGTCACCACTGTGCGCAACGAGGTGCCTGAATTCGTAGCTCAAACTATGTTCGAAAATTCGAGAACTCGAAATCGGCTTCTTTTACGAGCGAATTAGAAATTACGAGGGCAAAATATTTGCATCGTGAAAAACTACGCACTGCGTGATTTTCAATTTTACTCTCTTCTTCTGATTCTCTATCTAAAACATTTTGAATACATGTATAAATACGTACATATATATATATACATAACATAAATATATAAATATAAATAATTATATATATAAATATATATAGCCTGTGTCTCATGTCAATTATGTTTGTTTTATTCTGGTGTACTCAATCTATGAAAAATGGAGGTGAATTTTGTTTTCTCTTCCCTCAAATCTTGAGTGATGGTTTCAACCAAATTGAGAAAAGGCTTTTAATGTAAACTGTGATTCTCTATAGAAATACCTGTTTTCACTTTTCAAACACAGCTCATAGGAATGTTACGGGATGGCTCCGAATGTGGTATTTTCTTGTCAATATCTTCAGTTTATGATCACCAATAAAAGTAACAACAGGGATTCCACGTGTCTTGTTTTTATTGTATTTGACATTTTTGAATTTCATCTATTTTTTTTTCTTTTTGACTTCGAGTTAGCGATTCCCAAACTGTGCATATCAGCTTCTCGAAAACTTTGTTCTACATTTTCAAATAACTTAAAAATTTATAGATTTACCATTTATTAAATTCTTGCATAAATTTGCTGCCCCTTATTGTATAAATAAGCGTTTTTTAACGCAAATATACTTTTATTAAGCAATCAAGAATTTTTTATTTTCATCATTTGACCGTAGTTGATGTTCCTTTTATTTTTCAGGTAACAATAACGGCGAGAATAAGTCCAGTTCATTGTTTAATTTCGTCGTCATGGTTACAAATTGTCTACGATTTACGTTCATTCTTTTTTAATTAATACTTTTTTCATCAATACGTTAACTTTTTTTCCCTTATCAAGTCTTAACTAAAGCAAATTTTATATAAATTTTTTTTTTTTTACATTTTTTAATTTTAAATTCATACATATGTAGATGGACTTAAGTAGAAACACTCTTTAAATACAAAGTTTCAAGATAACCTTTTAAACAAAAAGATGCCTTGACTCGAAAAAGTTTGGAAACTATTGCTGTAAGCTATTTATGTGTTGTAGATAAAGTCAGTTATTGTTATTCAATTCTCTCAACGTTATGATAATTTCATTTAACCTATCGGGAAGGAATATCCGTCTTTCAGATGGTTATAGTTTAATATTAGAAATTATAGATTGTGCTGTTCGGAAAGTTTTATCTACCTGAAAGCTTTAAGTGATAATGTCAAAATATCAATTAAAACATTTTCTCGATTGTATTATATCTGTTTTGGATTAAACCTAATAAACCTCTACCCAAGGTCGATGAACTAGTATGGAAAGAAAAAAATACTCGTTACAGAAATAGATGCTCCTCGAAACAGACCAAATAATGACAATAATAACGGTATTCAAAAAATCGAATTCGTTTAAGACTTGAAAACACAATGAAAGAATTGCAACCAGGGTATAACTCCGTGTTTTTAAAAGTTTAAATTTCGCACGGATTTCAATTAATCTTTTCAGGCTTTAGAGTAATACTAAATATCATAAAAAAGTGCAATACAATGATTACTAAAGAATTTATCCTGTTTAGAGAATTAAGATTGAAAAAAAAGAAGAAAAAAAATTAGTGTGAGAGAGACCAATTGAGAGAGAGAGAGGGGGGTGTTCAATGTATATTTTATTAAGTAAAACGTAGTATTCAAAAAATCACTTGCAGCTTACAATTGCACTTGAAAATCTCCTTAATCTGGCAGGTACAGATTACTTCAGCACTGTTTGAAAAACCTGTTTTGTTTTCTAAAAAGTTCTAATGAAAAATATCAATGACTGTATACATGTAGGAACGCTTCAAAGGTTTGAACTCAGATGATGATTGGATTACTTGCACCTGCCAATGAAATTGAAAAATAAATAAGCATGTATAAAAATGAATATAGACATATATAACTACCAGTACGCAAGTTTTATTTCTAGTTTATATTGTTGGGTCGTCGTAGCAATATTGATGAGTAAAGTTTAGCATTTAATTGCTACAAAAATTGCGTGCAACTTCTAAAATGTTTGCACTTGCTGAAGAAATTATTTATGAAATGTACGCAAAAGCACATTTTTTAAAACAGTAATTTCATGTCTTGAATTTTTGCAACTTGCTTTTATACACGAAAAATCAGCAGCCGAGAAAAATATAGATAACATTACGTATCTGAATTAAATTCCTAGTGCACTTTCGCATCGAATAGAGTCCAGGTGCCTCCATCTAGTGGGGAAACTGGGCGTCAAAATTCTCGTGGCAATGGCATTCCGCCGATGGTGGTGCTACATGAAAGAGTGGATGCCGGTCTTCAGGAATGCACTGGGTCTGCAAATGGCAAAAAGCTAAATGCCGCCCCATTTGAAACCAAAAAACAAAAACACATTACCCCCCCCCGTATCTGGGGATGAATTGGTTCAAAAACTTCTCCACTTTCAGTGAAGACAAAAAAAGCTTTATGGCTAAATTGTTACCAAGACGACGAACAATTATCGCCAAGAATCATGTAAATTCTTACTAAAAAATAAATTAATTCTGTAAATCATGTTTCTTTGCCAGTGGAGTGATGATGCAGAGAAAACAACTTATCCTCGCTGTAATATGTGTTTTCATAAGTTCTGCTGTGTTAAACATCTGAACTAGAGTTTCTCTCTCTCTTTTCTCGGAAATAGCAAATTCCAGGGGATGTGAACAGTTTCCCAAAGTTTTCATCCTCTTTCTGCAGAAGCACTGCTTCTGGGCGAAATTAGTTACACGCAAATAAGTAATGCGAACACGACACGCCTGAGGGTTCGCTAAAGTACTTTCCACCTTCCTACGCGTTTTTGACTAATTAATTTTCATCTGTAATTTCAGGGACCCGTGCAGATTTCCAAGCCGTTAATTTAAAAAATGACTTCTGAAAGATTATCTTATTTCTGATAAAACGTTTAAAGCTCGCAAGTCAGTCAAAATGTGGCAGTGGAATTGAATTCTATACAGCTCGAAAAAGTGAAACAGCAATGACAATGTATATTCTTACTGTAAGCAAGTTCCAAAATTAAATTAAAAATTAAGAAGTAAAAACAAACCAACAAACAAAAAACAATCGTGATTGCTGATCTCATATTAAGATGAACTTTACGGATCTCGAATACGTACAAAATTTAAATGCATTCTAATTTTTGGGTGAAACCTGGGAAACACGGAAATTGAATTCAATTTTATTTGTTAACAAATAGAAATTGAAGGTTGCAAGTGGATAAAGGTGATATGTGACAATCTTGGAAAAACATACTTTTTACCATGGAGGGTCGTTCCACGTCAAATCGCCTAAGGCTATGTGCCGTCATGTCTCGGATTTTGTTCAATATTTTTTTACGGATAGATACCTATGAGATAAACTCAAATTAATTTTTTTAGATTTTTTGAATAAAAATTTAGGGTTGTAGAATTTTTTGAAATTTTGATTTTTTCAGAATTTTTGCTTTTTTATTTTTGGTATGCATTTTGAAAAAGCTCTATAACTTCCTCATTTTTCATTCAATTAAGCCAGTTTACGTATCATTTTAAAGCTAATTATTTTCTCCTTCAATATTAGTGACAAAAATGAGATTGTGAAAAATAGAATTTTGCCAATGGTCGTCTGAATTCAGATTTTGTGTTTTTTCAATTGGTATGTTCAATAGGTCATATCTCCGGAGTACCAACTAAGAACTGCCCAATTTTTTTTTTCAGCGATGACCACATCATATACTTTTTATGTATAAAAAATTGGAAGGGTGTTTTTTGTTGTTTTGGAATAAAAAATTCAAGTGTGTTTTTTCAGTTGGTATGATCAATAGGTCATATCTCCGGACTACCAACTAAGAAATGCACGACACTTTTTTTCTGTTATGACAACATCATACCCTTTTTATGTATAAAAAATTAGGAGGGTGCTGTTTGTAGTTTTGAAATAAAAAAATCAAACGTGTTTTTTCAGTTGGTATGATCAATAGGTCATATCTCCGGATTACCAGTTAACAACTGCGCCGTTTTTTTTTTTCTAAAATGAAAACATCATAATGTTTTTATGATCAAGATATTAGAAGGCTGTTTTTTGCTGTTCTGAAATTTAAAAAAAAAATATTGAATTTTTGAAACAAATTTTTTTAAAAATCAAGTTTTCGATAAGTTTAAAAATCTCCGTAAAAAAAAAAAAAAAAAAAAAAAAAAAAAAAAAAAAAAAAAAAACTAAGCTATCACAAGGAAGACCACGACATGGCAGCTGAATGGCATTTCTTTGCCACGAGTCATGGCAAGAATGCATGCGATGGAGTAGGGGGCACAATAAAACGGCTTGCAATAAGGGCAAGTCTTCAAAGAACTGTCGAAGGACAGATTTTAAATGCACATGATCTATTTCAATTTGCCTCTCAAAACATAAAGGGGATACAGATGTTTTTCGTTACAGCAGTGGAAGTGGTTGCAAATGAAGATTTTTTAAAGCAAAGATATGAAAGAGCCTTAATAATAGTAGGCAGCAGAGAGAATTACTTCTTCAAGCCATTAGACACGAAGGGTATATTAGTGAAGAAGGTTTCTGTGTTTGAAAAACCTTTTGTTGCCACTGTCGGAACATCGTAGAAATAAAGATTGTTATTCATGAAATTTTTATGCTTTCATTTGATAACAAATTATAAAATGTTGCGTAGATTTCAGAATAATGGAAACCAAATATAAAATTTTTCCAACCACCAAGAGCTCGCGAGTCTTTTTTTGTCAAACTATGAATGAAAGTATATTTAAAGACATTTCAGTTTACTTTATCGTAATTCCTATCGGTTGATGGAGTGGCTAGCAAATAATTACTGAAGAGTAAAATAATTATGCAGCGACTTTTCACTACCAAAGCATGCAAGCAATAGAACAATATAAAACTACCATCAAGTATTTGAATGTAATAAATAGGATACATTTTCATCTGCTTGTGACGTGTGATGCTGAATGAATCTCAAATTTAAGTTTCAAAAGTTGATTTTAAAGTAAAGTTTTTTGAAAAAAACATGTAAGATTTTTATTTCAAAATAACAAGAAAACTTCCTTCTAATTTCTTGATCATAAAAACATCATGATGTTTTCATTATGGAAAAAAAAATGGCGCAGTTGTTAACTGGTAATCCGTAGATATGACCTATTGATCATACCAACTGAAAAAACACGTTTGATTTTTTTATTCCAAAACTACAAAAAGCACCCTCCTAATTTTTTATACATAAAAAGGGTATGATGTTGTCATAACAGAAAAAAAGTGTCGTGCATTTCTTAGTTGGTAGTCCGGAGATATGACCTATTGATCATACTAACTGAAAAAACACACTTGAATTTCTTATTCCAAAACAACAAAAAACACCCTTCCAATTTTTTATACATAAAAAGTATATGATGTGGTCATCACTGAAAAAAAAAATGGGCAGTTCTTAGTTGGTACTCCGGAGATATGACCTATTGAACATACCAATTGAAAAAACACAAAATCTGACTTCAGACGACCATTGGCAAAATTCTATTTTTCATAATCTCATTTTTGTCACTAATATCGAAGGAGAAAATAATTAGCTTTAAAATGATACGTAAACTGGCTTAATTGAATGAAAAATGAGGAAGTTATAGAGCTTTTTCAAAATACATACCAAAAATAAAAAAGCAAAAATTCTGAAAAAATCAAAATTTCAAAAAATTCTACAACCCTAAATTTTTATTCAAAAAATCTAAAAAGATTAATTTGAGTTTATCTCATAGGTATCCGTAAAAAATTATTGAACAAAATCCGAGACATGACGGCACGGCCGACTATTTAAATTAGGCGATTTGACGTGGAATGAGCCTGGATGAAGGTGAAAAGGTAATACATTTTTTTAAACTTTTTCTATAAATTTAAAAAAACTTTCACATATCACCTCTATTCACTTGCCTCTTCAACGGTATATGTGAGTTAACGCAATTGAACCCACACTAATTTGAATTTGAGTAAATCGGCGAAATTCAAATGCCACATATGACCTTTATCCACTTGCCCCTTCAATTGGTAATAGATGAACGTTTTTAATCATTGAGCTTTTTACCCTTGTCGGCCAGTAGCTACTGTATGGCTATTTAATAACATTGCTACCAATCGCGTGAATGAAGGTTTAGAAGAAGATTTGAAAATTAGTTTAAAAAGATTATATCTCTTTCCAATTGCATGTAACTTGGAAGTTCTAAACTAAGTCCATCATGCTCAGAAAAATTTGATCCTTCTTTTGGTATTATATCTCAAATGTACAAGTATGTTCTTGCTACAAAAATTGAGAAAAACTTTCATTTTCGGGGTTTTTAATTCATATTTTTGCTAATTAAAGTTAGAGAAAGACAAGATCTAGCTGAGAACACTCTCGATCGAGTCTCCTTTCGAAAATAAAAATCAATACGGTGCCACAGACATACACAGACCCGTCAAACTTATAATCCTCTTTTTTGTTGTGTCTGCAGCTAAAATACATGCAATACTCCTGCGAAAGTTATGGATGTTATTAATATTTATAGAAATCATTCTTATTATTATCACATGTTAACTGATGAGGAATACTGCAAAGTTTAGGCGCATTAATTTTGAACTCAAATACGTTAGTATAAATTCCCCCGCCCTTTTTTTTCCAGATTATTTTGCACTACTATTACTCTTAGATAATAGAAACAAAACTTTAGCGCTGGAGGCCAAAATAGTAAAACAGACGATTTGAAGTACAACATTTGCAATAAAAAACATTTTTCAGAGCAAGGGTTTGTAATAATTTTCAAACTTAGTGCTTTCATGCTTACTACTATTCTTTTTCGAATAGTCTTAAATGAACAATATTACACAAAATACTTATAATTTAAAACTTTTTGAAAACATTTCAAACCATCATTCATTTTACTGTTATAAATTTATAATTAAAAATATAGTTTTAAGTTTTTAATATTGAAATTCGTTTTCATTACTATTATCCAAGAGCTGAATATCAGTTACACAGTAAAATGGAAGAATACATTGTATCACAATCTAGATAATTATTATTATTTTATCAAGTTAATTTTGAAAAATTATTACTCTAATATTTAAACTCACTTTCATTAATTTCAGGAAAAAAACTGAACGTTGATTGTAAATTAATGAAAACTAACATTTGACAAATACATTGCACCAGTCCGTGTTTGAAAAAGAAAATCACTCTAAGTTTATTTCTCTTACATTATTTATCTTATATTAAAACTTAGTTTCAGTAATATTATGATACTACTTAATACTAATTGTAAAAAGAAAAACCGTCTAAAAGATCATTAGACAAATGAATTGCTCCATACCAAGTTTTCGAAAGACAAGAACATGCTGGAAGTTCTTTTTAATTAAATTTCCATTAACATAAAGGGATTGTTTTACAATATAAAAGGACAAGAGTAGGTTTCGAAGCCTGCCCGTGATGGAAGAGATTTTTAAAGAAATTTTAACTGTAATAACCCTAAGGGCGGAAGTTTCTGCACAGTGCATAAACTTCACCTGTTGTAAAATTTGTTATGAGCTGGTTTTTACATGTATAGATCTTTCTGCACCGGGTCATTTAGTTATATAGGACATTTTTAGTTTTAGCAATAAGTTTAACGGTCTGGTTACACAATCTATAATGAGCAGGTTTTTACATACAAATACATTTATGTATTGGGCGCACACAAACACACGACACAGTCTAGGGTCTCCTGTACCTACCACTACACGTGGTTTAACTTGTTGGGTGTGCACCTGAAGAGCGATCTGTTCTTTGATCCTCACCAGGAACTTAACTGTAACTTGTCTAGCACCCCTATAGGTATTAATTTAAAATGGACAATTGAGGAATTGGTGACCAAGAACGTATTTAACGTGCCCCAGCCGCCATTAGTGAATACGATGGATATTCGACCGATATACTTACCGATCACGCCGAAATGGCCTCCATGTACTTGGCAGAGACTGTGAGGTCTGTCATCAATTTTTAGGACATAAGTATCTGCATAGTACGTAAAAGTCTATGATTGAAAAACTTGTTATGAGCTGTTGCCGTTTTGTTATCGTTTGCGATTTGTTATGTTATTTGTTATGTTTCGTTACTGTGAGGTCTTCAGTAATTTTTATGCCGGAAGTCTTTGCCCAGTGCGTAAATCTCTCCGTCTTTAAAATCTGTTATAAGCAGGTTTTTTACAAATAAATATCTATTCATCCTCTGACGTGTGAGACTGTGTGGTATTTCAGGGGAAACTCTCTGCCAGATACGTAAAACTCTGCGGAAACAAGCTCTATTAGCAACAGGTATTTACCCACAAAGATATGAAACTAAATAAAACTGAAGACTAAATCTATTAGTTACAATAATCAGGAAATAAAAATAATTGTTTTATAAGAAAATATAATGTTCTTGTTATCCGTGACGTAACAGTGCAGGGAAGTCTAAAGTTAGTCATAGTGGAGCATTTCCACATAGAAAATGAAAACATACACATCTTACTTTCTAAGTAATTTGCCAGTATTTTGTCTCCAACAATTTCGGCTAACTGCTGAGCCGTGTATCCCTGGAAAAAAGAAACGTTACATAACTAAAAAATGGTTGATGGACAGGTTTATATCAAATCTAAAATAAGTATAAAATGGTTAGTTTAACAATATATAATATATATATATATATATATATATATGTAATTATTTTTTAAAAAACTCAGGAACTTTTACAGTTCTAGACTAGGTTTTCAGGAAGTTGAAAAAAAAATGCACAAAAAAGTGAATAATAACTCAAATCAGAGAAAAAACACAGGCTTTTTTTATTATTTTATTTAAGGAAATGCATAGAAGGAAATTGGTACTGCTAATTTCTGATAAAAACTTTGTAAAAGCTTATTTTTAAAAACAATTAGGAGCTGTTCATTCACTGAATGGTACTCAGGGCTGTATTAGTAGGGACCTCTTCTTGGTGCGTCCTGAGTGAAGCTAAATTCCCACATGTCTCTTCCTATGGATGTTTGATAAGATTTGTATCTGGTCAGCGTCTTTGAAATGGTAAATTTCGTATTAAATTTGCACTGCCAGATGTTATACCTGAATTCATATGGTCTAGAGTCGTAAGTTGTCTTAAACTGTTTCCTCGGAACATAAAGACGTACATAACATAACATAAATCACGTGCCCCCATCATGGGGTAACTCCATGGAACCCAAAAAGGTATATACGTTATGTTCGTCCCATTGTTTATTTGCTGATTAGTCTACCCTACTGTTTGACTTTTTCTTGTTACCTGTTTGTCTTTGATGTCCAACGAGGCTCCAGCGCTCACCAGGATGGAACAGACCACTTTGTCTCTTCTAGTCGCGGCTCGATGAAGTGCCGTGTGGAACCTGGAAGCAAAATAACTCATTTTACTTTTATACCTTGGTGATCAAAATTGTGAATACTTTAAGAATATTTTTAATTTTGCAAGCTTATACAACATGTTAAATTTCTCAAAATATACTCTCATATGTACCATTTTACAGCGAATTTATTGCTGTATACCATCTAGAAAACAAAATATAAGCATTTTCAGTACAAAAACATTTGAGCGGCAATAATTGTAATATGATTAAGTAAGAAAGTCTTTCTTAGACAAAACAAAGCACAATAACTGACGTGTTTCAGCTATGAACATGTCAGTTCCAGCTAGTAGTTACTAACAATTGATCGATTCCAGGAACAAGATCAGTGGTTGGCCAGAAAAGTAGAAGGTTACAAACCATTCCATAACTGTATTAGTTAAAGTACGTACCACTTTTTCTGTATTGAAATTATTCAACCTTTTCAACATTGAGTTCAGGAATAAATTTTCTTTTAAATGATCTCCACAAAATTGAATTTCGTAAAAAGTAGCATTTCCTATAAGGGCGATTCTCTGTAAAATGGTAATTGGCTGTCCGGACTGAGTATTTTAAAAACAATAAAGTGTAATAAAGTAATTATCGCTCTTAATACAAGTAAAGCATTAATACTTTGTGACCCAATTGTATTTGGAGTGATAACAATTTAATTTTTTTTTCTAGAAATTATCTAAGCGCCAAAAACACAGTCCCCTGGCTGTCCCAATCCCATAGTCTGACTGTTAAAGATAGTATTTCAAAAAACCTATTAACACTACATAAATTTGGCACTTAATATCTAAAAATAGAATAATGAAGCTATATTTTTCTTATGAAATAAGGTATAATTACGTATTTCTAAAACTTAAAATTGTCATGTAAATTCTGTCCGGAGTTTTTTCAAACAGTCCCCTGCAACAAATTCAAAGCTGTAATACGAAAAATCTATAACTTTTGCAAATTCTTTTTGGCATGAAGTTTAAAGTAATCAAAGTGAATTTGCCGAAATCGCCGAGAACGGTGTTGAAACGCTACTTTGCTTAGTTTGAGAGCCACATTTGTGCTGAAAGTATGCATCGTGATCCAGAGCATTTTTTAACATAGGGACTAGGCGACACTAATGTCGCCTAGTGAAGAAAATTTGTCGCCTAGAAAATGCAAAACAGAGTCACTGGGCGACATTGTAAAATCCAACATTTGGTCACTCCATGTTTTCGTAAACGGAATTCTTTCTTTCTCTTTTTTTCCCCTTCCAAAAAGCCTCCACCGCTTCTCCAAATTGCATTCTTTTATAATTGGCCATGAAATTTCAAGAGACCGGATAAGTATTTGCTCTATTCGTGATTATCTATAGTGGTTCTTTTTTACATATAGTACAGTGTTTTATTAATTTATTTATATTTTTCACAATTCTTTGCACAGTTTTTTTTTTTTTTTTTGTACTTTTTGCAAAAAACTACAAGAAAAGAGTAACACATGTACATTCCTTTAACTTATCCGCAGAAAGAAAAAAATTATTTGTGTTAATCTTTTTAGATTGAATTTGAGTTTTACAAATGTTGGGTAAAATTTTCCAACTTTTTTTTTGAAATATTATTTAAAATATTAAAAATAAATGTTTTTTTTTTGCAATTTTTTTTTATCTATTTTGGGTTTTTCCTCCCCCCCCCCCCCACACAGACACATTTAATCACAGACAACCGCCCCGTGTCGCCCAGTGAAAAATCCTTAAAAAATGCTCTGTCGTGATCGTTGCGAAAAGTCCTCTGGGAAGTGATTTTATTAATGTCAATTAATTTAATTATAAAACATATTAGTTATTATGTCCACGATTTGTGCCTCAATTTATAGGTATAGTCTCGTAACTAATTATATTCCAATAGTTTTGCAGATATTACGCAACGAAGAGCAAAAACACAGTCACCTGGCACAGTCCCCTGCCTAGTTATACTAGGCGGAGGACTTACCCCCTATCATGATTTATCAGAAAAACACAAACTTCAATTGGCCCTCTTTCAAACCAAAGTAATAGATTCATTTGATGAGTAATAGTATTATAATTATACGAACATTTCAAAACACCGTGCCCGGACAGATTTCGTGTGAAAAATGATGAGTTTACAGAGAATCGCCCATAAAAGTACAAATAAAAAAAAAAAGCCGAAATTTTTTTCTGCCCCTGTGAGCACTCAAAGAAGCAAAGATAACATAGAGAATTGTATTTTGTAGTTCAGTAAAAGTGCTTGTTCTTCAGTTACTAACACTGTTAAGAAGCTTTAAATTCGTTATGAGCAAACCGGTAGACTTTTAATAATATAGATATCACTATTGTCTCGTTTATAGTTTTTTATTGCCACAAGAATCCTAACGGCTTATAGTGAGGCTCTGGTAGCTTGATGTTTGATTTTGGACTAGATAATTTCGACTTAGGTACAAGGAGGCGAAATTCTTAAATCGGTATGACGCCAATAAATCGTTATCACAACACATCCGGCGTTCTTCATCACATTATTTTAACAAATGGAATCTTTTAAGCCTTGGCGGATAGGTAATTAACTTATCAGAGTCAAACTATATTCCAAAGAGTAGCTTCAGAATTATTGGATTACAAGTGCAGCTACGTACAGAGTTGACAACTTATCTTGTCCAATAAAAGGTAGAAAACTCATACCTTAGCCTTGCCAGCAGAGTGCAGCACTAGACCTTTTCCGGTTTTTTCTGAAGTCGTACATAATAAAAAATACCAAGTGGCTTAAAGTTACACTAAAAAGCTGCAGTTTTTGAACAATATATTAAAATCTCCCTTTTTCACCTGGATTATTTGAAATCTATTCATAAGTAAACTAAACGCTTCTGTTATGCTCAGTTCTAAAGCACTTCATGGAATTTTAACTAATCTCACTTTTAGTTGCAACATTCATTTATTTCATGCCACTCAAAATTTCCACAAAACTTGAATGAATTTTCATCAAAATCATGAGAAAAAAAAAAGACTTACATGATGTCGTCTTGAGCATCAAGAACAGAAATGGGAGCTGAAAAGATGAAAAGATAGTTAGATTTTTATCGAATCCAATCAATCTATGAACATACCATCCATCTGTGGTGCAAATGTTAGTGAGTATAGAAAAGGAAAGCATATGATGTAAATGTAGGGAAGAGAACATGTCGCAAATGTCAAGGTAACCATATTTTTAAAAATCAAAGGGACGTGTCATAAAATCGAGGAATTAGTTGGAGACGCATGGAAACAATTTAAGGGCTTATTTGGGGACATCAAATACCTATACGTATACCCAATGCTGTATTAGGGACAAGGGAGACCTTCACCATTTGTTAATGTACGAGGGTTGTTTTTTTTTTTTCAACCTCTGTTAGGCTATAAAAAATAAACGGATTCAAATAAAAAACATTTTACTATCAAAAGTAAGGTACAATGCTCTACAATTCTCTACATAATCACCTTGACGATTGAAGCATTTGTTATATCTGTGAACAAGCTTTATAATAGCCTCCTCGTAGAATGTTGCCGCCAATGATTGGAAGTGAGTTGTGACGGTGTCTTTGGGTTCCACGCCACTTTGGAAGCCCGATGCCTTTTCAGACCCCAAGCAGGGGTCTCCTCGAGCAGGGTTGATGGTCATTGCCATGCCCCTAAGCAGTGGGGCATCGCAATGTCCGTCATCATAGCGCTCGTGTCAACAAACGGTTCCTCCAGCAATTCATGAATTCAATGGGACATTTGTTGAACACCACGCATAAGTTCGACGAGCATCCAGTGCCCTGCATGTGTTCCCTGAACTGAAGCAGAGACTTGGAGACTCCTGCTTGGGGTTTGGAAAGGCATCGGGCTTCTAAACTGGCGTGGAACCCAAAGACGCCGTCACAACTCACTTCCAATCATTGGCGGTAACATTCTACGAGGAGGCTATTATAAAGCTTGTTCACAGATATAACAAATGCTTCAATCGTCAAGGTGATTATGTAGAGAATCGTAGAGGATAGTACCTTACTTTTGATAATATTTTTTTTATTTGAATCCGTTTATTTTTTATAGCCTAACAGAGGTTGAAAAAAACACAACACTCGTAAAAATAATTCTGATGTAATGTAAATTGATTTCAAACCATCTATAATTTTGATGAGTTTCCCCAAAACTTGTAGCAGGATTTCCTAAACATTTTTCGAGTCATAGCATAACGTGGAAATATCTCGACTGGTGCATCAAAAAATATGCACATTCATATTTTTATTTTCTTAGTATTATTTCCAGCTATCTTTCAGAAACCAAATTCTGGCCGTTCGGCTCCAAATTGACAACAACTATTCTAAATGAAAAATTAAATAATTGGTTGTTTTGGAAGTTTCTAGAACATCGTTTTCAATTGGTAGCATTGAGCATAGTATAACGTGCCACATGTAAATCAGGCCCACACGGCGTAGACTAGGGTGGGCAAAAAATAAAAAGTTTTTCAGATCAACTCCTAATAGTTGCCAAAAGTTGTCTTTGGTGATAGTTAGCTTTTGTGCAAAATTTGAGAAAAAATCGGTTAATATCTTCAGGCGGCGCTGCGATCGCAAAGTTTTACTATAGCTTTGTTATGGATTTCATGGTTAAAATATCAAAAAGAATGCCTTTAGCTAGTCTCTTTACGTTTTTTTTTCTCAAAAGATGTTTTCATGCACTAAAAGCATATGAAATAACTCACAAACATTATTTTATATGATATATTTATATTTAAAAAAAAATCGCCTTTTTTCACGTTTTTGTTTCTTTTTAAACGCTTGAAATATAAATATATCATGTAAAATAAATTTTTGTGAGTTATTTCATATGCTTTGAATGCATGAATATAGCTTATGAGTAAAAAATGCAATGAGAATAGCTAACGGCATTGTTTTTCATATTTTTACCATAAAATCCCGATAAAAGCTATGATAAAACTTTGCGATCGCAGCGCCCCCTGAAGATATAAACCGATTTTTCTCAAATTTGGCACAATAGCTAACTATCACCAAAGACAACTTTTGGCAACTATTAGAAGTTGATCTGCAATTTTTTTTATTTTTCGCCCCACCCTCGCGTAGCGTAGACAGGCACCAAATGCTCTAGGAAGTAAAGTAGAAGACGAAACTTGCTCTCTCGTCGAAGATGGTATGGATCAGAGGTTCCCAAAGTCCAGAAATGCACGGACCGCCTCCTGAAAATTACTAATTTTGTGGACCCCTTCCCCCTACCCGCGCAAAGAAAAAAAATGATTTGATACATTTAGATATATTTTTTTAATTTTTACTTCTTTATTTATTATTTCGATAGTTTTTTGAGATATTCCAGCATTTATCATTATTATTTTGAGCTATGGAAGTAAAAATCTGTTCGAAATTCAATTAAGAGTCAAATATGCGTTAAAATCGTTAAAATCAGAGAGTTGGGGGACCACTGATTCGGGTTTGGGGGGGGGGGGGAGGAGGGCTCTGCACCTTGCATGTACATTAATAAGAACTTTTGCATTCCCTCCAAATGTGTTTTCGTTTTGAATAAGAACATTGCTACTCTTTTTATAATTTTAACTTTTTTTTAAAGTTTCAACAGGATAGCACCGTGGACCACTTGGCATGAGCTAGCGGAAAACACTTTGGGAAATTCTGGTATATATCATTTTAAACAGTAATAACCTATAACAATGTGAACAATAACCCATTTCTCTTTTGTGGCTGATGTAAAGCCCCTTTAAAAATCGTGTTTACCAACGAGAAACCGAATCAACTGATACGACATAATAGCAATAACTTGTGGAAAAACTGTTCTTATACATATCTCTTTCGTAACTTAATTCTCGCAAGGGGGCGGGCGTCATCATAAAACTAATTAAAGTAATTAAAAGGGCGATTTCTTTGTATTAATAAATGTCCGAAACGTGCCGAGCTGAATTGAAATTTCTGGCCATCACGGCACTCGAACGCGATCCGAAATAGAATGGAACTCGCTGGGGGATGCAAAAGCGCTGACTCTCTTCGATCCGATTGGAAATAGAATCCTCGGAAGTGCGCCGATCGATACTTCTCAGGTGGGACGGAATTCCAATCGAAAGCTCATTAAAATTAGGCTGACGTCTGCGTCATTTGTCATCGAGCGTAAGGCCGCTGCGTTAGGGGAGCCGACTTATCTGACATTTTTGGATCCACAGCAAAACGCGAGATAACTTTTGTGACTATTTATTTTTTTCTTCGAAGTGGTACATTTATCAAATTGCTGCATCTTCACGTGAAAATATTTGAACCAAGTTTTTTTTAAATATACTTTTCGGCAGACAAAAGCAGGAATAAACGCTAAAAAGACAAGCATTGATGGATTTTTTTTTATGTTCACACTTGCACTAGTACATTAGGTGTTGATTTTAAATAAGAACAATATTCTTGGTCTCATACAATTTACTTTTGGATAAAGTATTTGTATCTCTCTTTTCGTTAAGGACTACGGTTAACAAACTGTGAGTTATGACTAGTCCACAGATTAGTCGTCAATTGCAAAAATACCCTTTCTATTGCGTAATGTTCCCCTTATAGACGCCCATGCTTAGTTAGTTATATTTACGTCTTAGCAATCAAAGACTTATCCAGCATTTTCAAATACAGTAGAATCTCATTAATCTGGACTAATTGAGGATACAGATGGTTCGAATCAATGAAAGTATACATAAATCCAAAATCGAGGCTTCAGGGTAACAGTACAACATTTAAACCCATTAATAAAAGTAAGATACCCTACTCTGTTGCTTTGAAAAAACGATATACTGAGGCAAGTTTTATAAATTACTGTAAATTTTTGTTTTGAATTCAAGACAATAAAATATAAAACTGCATAAGAAAAATTTAAGTATAGTATGTATATATACGTTGTTTTATTTACAATTAATCCCACATGAAAAACTAATTGGAACATGATAGTCCAAACTTCTCTCCAATAACCACACTTGAGACGCTCACTTATGGAAGAAACTGCTGATCTTTTGTTGTCTGACTTCAGTGTTCTATTGGTTTTTCTATATAGGGACTCTAGTTTATCTAAGGTTTGTGATACCTCTGTCAATAAAATGACGGAGATGTCACAAACCGAAGTAATTGAGCTAACTCGATCTTTAGTTGAATCGTTTATTTCGAAAAGGTAACATCTCTATTTTGATCTCCTCTGTCTCTTTAGAAAATTAAACAGCACACGGTTATATTTTTGAATGTCATAATCAATGGTTATTTGGTAAATTATTGCAGTAATTGTGTACTTAACTAAAGGCATTTTTTCATTGATTATGACATTCAAAAATATAACCGTGCGCTGTTTAATTTTCTAAAGACACAGAGGAGATCAAAATAGAGATGTTACCCTTTCGAAATAAACGATTCAGTTGTATAATATGTACATCTAAATGACTGTTCAGATTAAGTGCATTCCAGTTTGAAAGATTCTGGATTAATGAGAGTTTACTGTATTTGATACAAGTCCTTATCCAAAGCTCTCTTGGAACCAGAATGTCGGACATGTCGGTCTGCTATGTGAAGCGATTCTCACCGAATGTAGTTGGTGGCAAAAAATCTGTCGATGAGTGCTGGAATACGGATTGAGAGTTCGGTTTAGATTGATTAATGCACACGATAGAAGAATGGATCAATAAATTTTGCTTATTAACTTCGTTGGATGGGTTTGAACGTGGGTTGGGGTTTTGTTTTGTCACGAACTGCGTCAATATTACTTGGATCAATGAATAAATTCCCTTTGAGTTAACGTTGTCGTGGGTGTTTGTGAGGAAATTTTAGAGTAGCCGGTGGTTATAAACTAATAGTCATAAAAATAAAATATTTGACTGCAATTATTTCTAAAGTAGTCAATTGGTCTGTCTAAATAGGTTTCTGGATGTTTTCTTTTTACCAATGTAAAACTGAATAATACACTGGCGGAAAAAAAAAATCCCAACACCAAGAAAGACTTGTGTTAGATAAACGAAATTTGGTAGGCGTGTTTATACAACTGAAAGATGACATCGATTGAAATTTCGTGTTCCGCGCATAAGTGTGGCGCAGCTGGCGTCACTCAGAACATGCAAATAAGGCTTGTTTTAAAAGCGTGTTGTGAAGCTCGTGTGCATTATTTTTCCGTGAAATTTGACGAATTGCGTTCATGTTAGCCAGGAATACCTTTAAGAAGACGAAGAAGCCATTATCAACGGCTCACCGAGTTTGAACGAGGTCGTACAATTTGGCTACGAGAAGGTGGATTTTCATTTCGCGATATTGCAGAAAGACTTGGGTGGGAATGTTTCCACCATGTATGATTATTGGAAGCTATGGGCAAGGGATGGTACTACCTCAAGAAGATCGAGTTCCGAGCTGCCACGTGGCACGACTGAGAAGGAAGATCGCCGAATCTTGCGTACGGCTGTGGCGCATCGTACTGCATCTGCGGCTGACATTCGAGCTGCAGTTGGTACCGTCGTGACCCAAAGAATGGTATGAAACTGTTTACTTCAAGGACAGCTCCGAGCCAGGCAGCCTGTAGCCGGTATTCTATTGACTGCAAACCATTGCCTTTTCCGACGGCAGTGGTGCCACGACAGAGCTCACTGGAGGTCGGAGTGGAGATCTGTTGTAATTTTTGATGAAAACAGATTCTGAATTAGTGCCAGTGGTGGCTGTATATTGGTCAGAAGGAGGCCAGGGGACCGCCTGCATCCAAGCGGTCTACGGCTTAGACACACAGGACTCACACCTGGAGTTATGGTCTCTGGAGCAATTTCCTACGACAGCAGGGGCATTCTTGTGGTTATCCCAAACTCACTGACTGAAAATTTGTCGTCAGTCTGTTAATTTAACCAATAGTACAGCCCTTCATGAGTAGCATTCAAGGGGGCGTTTTCCAACCGGATAACGCTCGCCCTCACATCGCTACTGTAACGCAATGTGCTCTACAGAGTGCTGACATGTTACCATGACCGGCAAATTCACCAGGTCTGTCTTCAATTGATAACGTATGGGATATCATGGGATGGCACCTCGAGCATCATCCACAGTCAGCAATGACGGTCCTAGTATTGACACAGCAAGTGCAACAAGCATGGAACTCCATGCCACAAAGTGACATTCGGCACCTGTATGACATAATGCATGCACGCTTGCAGGCTTGCCTTAAAAATTCTGGAGGTTACACCCTCCATTAAATTAACATAATTTCACATTTGCACAGTGTTGCGGTGGTTTTGAAAAGATAAAAAGAATGAATGAAATTAAGTACATAATGCGTTGTGTAAAAACATGTTAAGGGTAATGCATGAGTAAAACCAATTAATGAAAGCAAATTTTTTTGACTTACCATACTAGTTTATTCGTGAGTAAGCGAGGGTACATCATAAAAGGCATATTAATTTACATCTCCTCAATGCATCATCTCTCTGCATTCTCTTAACACAATAATTTATGTGCTTCACGCATCTTATTAACGGAATGGCAAGTGACAGAGTTTTTAGCATAAATAGTTCGTTAAATTGTATAATCCAGTCCACGGCACAAAGTTCTTTTTACACTGTTCATCAGAACAGTTGGTCGATCCTCGATGGCTAAAATCATCATAGATTTCGATCTGCGCTGCACATGGCGGAAATTTAGGCCTAACGCCTTTCAACGACTTGAAGATGATGAAAAACAATCTTGATGCATCATTTACTTACGAACACATTTTTAAAAAACATTTTCTTCTTGGTTAAAATAAGGGTTTCACTATAATTAAAAACACAGTTATTTCACAATTTTCTCAGGCATCTTTTTTCTTCCTTCTTCTCCAAGAGACCTCTCTTGCCTCGCAGCAACACAGCAACACCACCATCCTGTACAGCGGCCGGGAAGAGAAGAAGCTACTTTTTCCCCCAGTGATTTATCGCTCTGAAGTGAGCAAGCATTTTTCTCTGGATTAGTTCACACGGATCACTCCGAGACGGGAACATAACGAAGCGTGGCTCCTCCTCTCCATGTGAAAAATGGGGACTTCCTTCCATGTCGCGAAAGTAGATGCTTGGTTGCCTGGAGGTCAACGGAGAATGTGAAACCTTAGTTTCACACACAGCATTTTCTTGAGCTTAAATTAGCCAGTGATCTTGTACATTTAATCAATTAAACATGTAAACTAGACAATTGCATTACCCAAATTTCATTACTCTACGGCAATTTTTTCTTGGTGTTGGGATTTTTTTTTTCCGCCAGTGTATATTCGGCTAGGGAACATGCAAATAAACTCTACTATCACACTTGTGATGATTTTTGAAACTAAATTGCTGGTGAGTGAAGACTATAGTGCCCCTCTGGTAAGTTGAGTTATGATCTCGACAATATTAGGTTTTTTTGAAACACTTCAGTGAGAAAGGAACGTGTTGTTGGAGTGGAGTAACCAAACTCAATTCAGCGCCTAATACTCTTCCCTATTAACCCAAAGAATGGTTAAGGTTTACTCTTCTTTGGGTTAACCGAGAGGTTAATAGGTATATAATTGAGCTTACCTCAAGGTCATAACTCAACTTTCCATAGGAGTTTGATCAAGAACAAATTGGCAGTGATCAGACGGCGAATGGGAATTCATATTTCGAATTTTTTTTTTCTCCATTTCAGACAAAATCCCCGAAAGTGGCATAGCGGCAAACCTTATAGCAACCTGTTTGTTTACTTTCGGTTTATTTTTTCTATGAACAGAGTGTAAGTTTCATTCTTACTTTCTAGAAACATTTTGACATCATTATGAACAGCTCCGAAGAGTACTAGCAAATCACACGTTGTGTGTAGTGCTTCTTAACCCTTCACTGCACGATTTTTTATATTTTCATGAAAAAAATTATATGTTACCTTTAAATAGCCCTGAGTTCAGGAAAAATGAAGAAAAAAATTAATCTTAAAAATTTGCACCAAAAATGATGTTTTAACTGTTTGTTCTACATATGCCACAAAGCACATAGTATGTGCTTATACTGATAAGTGTAATAATCTACAATGTGTTTTGTGCCATAAGTGGAACAAACAAATTTTTGCCACTAAGTACAGCATATATATTTAAACATTTTTAGAACAGAGGAAATAATGACTAAGCACACTTCTTACTGTAATGCAGACACTCTATTTTTCAAAAGCAAGAACTGTAATACCTAGACTAGTTCAACTAACTAGTGCATAAAAATCACACTAAACTGTTATAGCAATGTTCCAGAAGGGGCACAAAGCTCAGTTTAACTGCATTTAAAAATCATAGGAATATATGAGGGTTTATTTGGTTTGTGCCAGATCTGGTACACCGTGCAGTGAAGGGTTAAATAAGTTTTCAACTTAAAAGAATGAAATAAAAACAAAACAAGAAGTTCTGTCAAGAACTAAACGAGCCTACTTTCCCGTACATCGACATCGGCATTCTAGCATCTAATCAATATTCTCTTGAATATCTGAAACTGAAAATTATGTCAAACATACCTTTATAGCACTTAAAGCTGATTTCTAAAAGCAAAATATACCCCTCTCATCAGATGAAATGGACACGTAAAAAGTAAATAAACGAGTAAATAAAGTTTTGTCGCACCTTTTAAAGAATGTAACTGTTATAGTTCTTCCGTAGAAAAATTTCACAATCGTTTTCAAAAGAAAAAAAAGAATAAATAAAATAAAAGTACGAAGAACATCAAAACACATTTTATCAAAGAAAGAAAAAAAACCTCGTTCGTTAATAAAATGTCTCGAATTTTATTTTTAATCCGTTGCCAGTTGTTAAATATAAATAAAGAATAAAATGCTCTAGTGAATGAACAATTTTTGTAATCAAAAAAAAATATCGTCTGCCAAAAAAAATAATAAATAAATAAAAATAATAATAATTAATTAAGCAAAAAAATGAATAAATAAACAAAAAATCGTCTGCCCAGTCAGTCATTTTTTTTCTGAGCCTGCATTTCCGCCATGCTTGCGGAGTCGGAGTCGGAATCAGAGTCCTCACAGAAGATTTTTCAGAAAAGTACTTAACATACATTTTTTATCAAAACCGTTTTCTTACAAAGTTAGTTTGAAGGATATCCGCCTTTAAGTTCAGAATCAACATTCAATTTAAATTTCCCAGTAGGCGCTCATGTTAAAAATTTTTCTGAATGGTTCATCATTGAACGAAAAATGGTTCAAATTGAAAAGTGAAGTATGGGAATGAGTCTCTCCGAGATCTTTCGAACAAAAAAAGTTTATTCAATTCAGACGGTTCACTTAAAAGTTATTAGGCGGAGAAAGGTAGCTTGAACGGTTCAATGTTGAACGAAAAAATGTTCACATTGAAAATTTAAATACGGTAATGAAGTATCCTTGCCGATATCTTTCGAACAAAAAAAAGTTTGTTTAAATCGGACTGTTCACTCAAAAGTTATTAGGGGTGACAGCTTGTTTGAACGGTTCAATGTTGAACGAAAAATTGTTCAAATCGAAAATGTAGATACGGGAATGAAGTATCCTTGAAAAGATCTTTCGAACAAAAAAAAGTTTGTTCAAATCGGACTGTTCATTCAAAAGTTAGTATCGCGGGACCGGTTGTTTGAACGGCTCAAAGTTGAACCAAAAATTGTTCAAATCAAAAAATCAAATATGGGAATGAGCTGTACTCGCCGAGATCTTTCCAACAAAAAAAAGTTCGTCCAAATCGGAATGTTCATTCAAAAGTTATTAGGGGGGGGGACAGACAGACCGACGACGACAGACCGACACACAAATTCCCCATCTCAATACCCTACTTTCAAATTTTTAATTTTTCGATATTCATTTTACCTCTTTATTTTTTTAACTTGGCGATATTTTTTGGACTTGGCGATATTTTTTGGACTTGGCGATATTTTTTAGATGCATTAAGCTACTTTTAATACTTTTTTCGTCTTTCTTTTATTTTTAACGGGAAAGTAGGCTAAAAAAACACCTTGTTGTTCATACCGATAATTTTTTAAACACGTTTTCATTTTGGTTTAAGGAAATAAATTGACACCACACTCACCGTATGCAGCAAGATACCGCACCACCCCCACGTTTCCGATGAAAGCGGCGTGGTGGAGAGCTGTCCGCCCCTCGTGGTCCTTCTGCATTATGCTGTGGCCTTGAGAGTGCAGACGAGCCACCTGTGGTACAAGACAGATATTACTACCTTCATACCATATTCATGCCTCAAATTCACAACTCATGTTTATTAGGCGTCTAATAAGCATCATACGGACCAGTAACATCAATACTTTCAAAAACATTAAGTATCCTAAATAAAAATTAATATCGGAACTATATTTATTTGTTTTTCGTGTCTTTAAAACATTAGTAAAATAGTAAATGACAAATAAAACGCATTTATAAAACATTTTTTCTCTTTCATGTTCAGTGGCGTAGCAAGAACAAAATTAAGTGTGGGTGAATAAATTTTGCGAGGCCCCGAGTTCTCTCCCGCCCCTTTTTTTGCCCCTTTCCCCCTCCATGCCCGATTTTGAGATTAATTCCAGATCAAATTCAACCATTCTGAGTAAAAAAAAAAAAAAAAAAAACTTCTCGTATTTGTCGTTAATCATACAAATTAAAATTTTGTGCATTTAAAAATACATTTAAGGTAAAAAACATACAATATGAAATAATTACATATATTTTGGGGGTAGTTTGAACTTCTTTGAAATGCGTGATTGATTCAATTTTTTTGCACTGAATTTTGATGAGCTATGAAATAAATTTAAACTATAAAACTGCAAATGAATCCTTTTCCATTCTAAATGTTATTTGTATTACACTGTAAAAGATCGGTTGTGCTTAAAATCTAGATGATTTACCTCTTAGTGCACCTTTTTTTCACAGTTGATTTGATTCAGTAGAAAAGACAAAGACTTAAAATCAAGAAATACTATTAATTGTTCCAAGATTCATCTTTACAAAATTAACATCAACAAATAAAAGCGCGTCAATAAAATGGTGAGTGTGCAAATGGTTTGTGCTGGTCTCGCAGTGTTACATACTTTTTCATTTCACACCTCCAGGGTCCCCCGTACCTACCACAGCTTCGTGGTTTAACCGGGATAGGGCCCTGAAGGGCGCTAGTGTTACATACTGGGCAAAAATCCACCCAAGTAGAGCGTTTTGAGACAGCACCTTCTATTTGTTTTCAAAATGCTGCAAAATTCTTCTACTATTTGGAACTACTGCTAGAATTTTGAATTTTTCAACCTCTTAAATCCGGCAGAGCTGGGAATGGACCCAACTCGGGATTTCAAAACCGAAAAAGTGTGACCATATTTTTTCCCTCATATGTGGATCAGTGCAGAGTAAAAATCGAGGAATCGGATGTTAAAACATAACTTTTGGTCGCTGCGGCTGCAGGGCCAATATACAAAATTTGGTCACACTTTTTCAGTTTCGAAATAGCAACTTAGGTCTATTCCGAGCTCTTCCGGATTTAAGGGGTTAAAAAAATCAAATTGTAACAATAGTACCAAATAGTAGAAGAATTTTGCCACGTTTTGCGCCTAAATAGAAGATGCTGTCTCAAAGTGCGCAAGTTTCGTGGATTTTTACCTAGTGTTACACAATGTATCTCGGTTTAGAAATTTGGGGACAGTATAGGCCAGTCTCATTTGCAGGGACCCATTTTCTTGTACACTTTGAAGAAATAACCGTTGAGTCACAATCGTATATCTTTTCTTCAGTTCACCTACATCCTACATGGCTATAGGCCCCAGTGTTATTCAAATTTTATTTCACTCATGCCACATACACATAACTATCTAAACTTCACTGAAAATAAATTTAGATAAAGAACTTTTTTCCTGGTTTTGTTGATAAGTTCCTCAAAATATTGGGAAAGTTTTTTTAGGAGGATCCCTCTGGGCGGAGGGTCACTTGTCTATTAAGAAATCATGTTCCGAGTGTTAGAAAACTCGTTCGATAAGTTACAGTTGGAAATTAAAACCAATGCATTCGTGCTTTAGATTCTAATCGAAGTTAGCGGCCTTCTGGCATCGTCCTTCAAAATATTTGTGAAAAAATTGAATCACCTGCCCCAACATGGGGCCACTAGAATTCCAAAGCCCGACTAACTTATTGGGAGTTTATTTAAACTAACCCTTTTTGAGGGTTTCATCTAGTCAGCCTTACAATTTCATTCTAAGGTTGAGTAGATGGGTTGGCTAGAACTATTGACTAAAACTATTTTAACTATTTGGGGGATCCTTAAAAGTGGGCGCTTAGGCCACGGCCTAGTCAGTTTTCAGGCCATGTAGACTAGGCTGTTTTGGTAAATCAGGCCCTGCGTGTAAAAAAATGGTTCGTTTAGTTATAGTTGGTAATTTCTAAAAACATGTATTCGCGCTTTCGATTCTAGTCTGATTTTGGGGCCCTATGGCATCGCCCTTGGGAAAAAAATGGTGACACATTGCCCCCCTGGCCCGATTAGGGGGCCGAGACCGAGCCTCATGGGCGTACTGGTGACTCTAGTGCTGGGTGTAAAAAACTCGTTCACTTAGTTACAGTGGGTAATATCTAAAAGAAATGTAGTCGTGTTCTGGAGTCTAGTCCTGTTTCGATCGAGACCCTATGACTATGCCATCACGGAACCCCACCTAGCTGCGAAGTCTACTTTCCGTTACATCACTACTGCTTGGTTTTACACACAAAGGCATATATAAGGAAGGGGCCAAGGCCCCTCCCCCAAAATCGGGAGAGACTTTTAAAAAGTAGTTATTCGGTTTGCGTTTGCTCAAAAATAATTGCTTGAAAAAAAAGTCACTTATTGACATTGTTTTGCAATAATTTTGCGGTCAAAATCGTTTTTAAAGTTCAAAAACAGAGAATATTTCTTTGCAAAAACTGGTGAATTGGAGGTGCGGGGGGGGGGCTTATAGGTGGGAAATTAAAAGCTATGACATTCATTTTTCTCTTTCCTGCCGCATTTGCATGTCCTCTAGTAGCCCCTTATGTTCTTTTCTCTCCCCCCCCCCTTCTTTTCAAATGGGAAATATTTGTTTCCGGTGATTAATATCGTTCGTTCTTGTTGTGCATAACAATTCTTAGGAAGATCGTATGTAAGGGGTGAGCCGAAGTTGCCCTGGCCCCTCCCAAAAACGCCAAAAAGAAATATTAAACTTCAAGCACGGAAGCAAAAGGGGATCATGACCCCCTTGACGAGAACAAAGAGATCTTAAATGTTCACTTAGTTAACGAAAATTTCTAAGTGAGAGCATCTGATCCCCCTTTGCACCCCAATGTCATGAAAAATAACTAAAAGTTGCATTTTTGCAACTTCAATTTTCGTAAATTTTATTAGGAAAGCTCATCTACCTCTTCTACGATAATTGTTTTTTTAGGAATTTAAACTTCAAGCAATTTCTGGTACAGGTCTCTCCACTTTCATCATTTGTATCTAACTCCTTCAAAGAAGATAATTTGAAAATGTGTTTTTAGAAACTATAGTTATCGAATTTCTGACCATTTTCCCTAACATTCTAAGATAATTTAAAATAGCATTTTTGATCCTCAATGCCAAAAAATTTCCTGCAGAGCCCTAAAACCTTTTTTCCTTCTACTAACATTACCAAACATAAACTAAAAAGGCGTTTTGAGGCCTTTAATTGCGCAAAAATCCCGAAACAGAGAGAGAGAGAGAGAACGCGCTTTAACCCTTTATCTCCAAAATTTTATCATATACACGGTACCCCCCATGGTTGCTGTATATATGTTAAAATACGTTTGCCCATTTACTTTAATAAACGCAGAAGGGAACCTACAATTCCAAATGAAACAAATTTATGTTCTCTACGAGGATGCAGGTAAGGATTCTGTTAAAACTGCGAGCACTGAATAAGCGAGAGCGTCGAAAGTTGAGAAAAACATGGATTAGACAAAAGTTCAAAGCGAGGCCCTTCGTTTTTTTTTCTTTCATTTTATTATTTTTTATTATTTTTTATATATTTATATATTTATTTATTTTTTTGACTTGAAAAATAGAAATATTTCAAATGTATGATTCGGAAATGCTTCTTAAAATTTTGTCTCGGACTAAAGTTCGGATGGAGGAAAATTCGGGACGAAGTGGAGATGCGAGGCCCCGGAAGGCGCGAGGCCCTAGGCCTAGGCGGTCGCCCGATTCGCCCACCCCTTGACGCCTCTGTTCATGTTTCTAATGGAGCTGTGCCTTTTGCAAACGTTGTGGGATCCCCATGAATTATACTCGATATTTTCAGCCTGGTACGACTCGTGTCCTCATAAAAGTCTTCCAGTCCTCCCCCCCCCCATGTGGAGGAGAACAAGTACCAAACTTTGGAATTACTGGTCTAGAATTTGATTTTCATTGCATTAAAAGCTTGCAGAGAAATTTAACATGGACGCTTGAAGATATCCTTGATTTACTTAATGAAATTATCTTACCTGCTCTAAATTTCCCATTTTGGCAGCACCAATCAAATCTGGAAGAAATGACATCCTATCAGTTTTTGGTAATTTGAAGCTAAATTAAGAAAAAGCTAGGTTAATTAAATTTATTAATTAAAAACCAAAAATGTTTCTAATAAACTTACCTAGCTCATCCTCATTTATATGGTTATGAGATTGGTCCTTATTGTCGAGGTTATTTGAAGTCAACCTATAAAATGCAGAAAATTCTAAGAAATGGTATTTAAGAGCTTAATAAACTCGTCTATGAGTTCCCAAGAGACAGGAAGTAAGTTTAAGACTTTTGGAAAAAGCATATTAGCGCATTCAGCATTAGCTAATTGCACTTTTTTCAAACTCATAAAGAGATATTCCAATTTATGTGTTGGGTGGAAAAGATGAATAGAATTGTTCGAACTGAAATGTCAGTCTAGACGAAAGGAATCGGGGATCATAAGGATTATGGCTTAGATGGTAAGAAAAGGAATGTCTACTGTTTTTAATTACAACTCTAATCATCATTTTTTTTTCGGTATTACGAGTGATTGTTTCGAATTTGAAGTCAAATAGTAAGGAATTGATGTCTAAGAAACAAAGGGAAACTTTGTATCTATAAATAAATAAGCATATAATAATAGCAACAGTTCCTGGTTAGATAAGCTCCTTAACAATGTCCGCGTACTTCATATTATCAGCAGATTTAAATATATTTTACTTTAATCTGTGTTCCAGGTCTATGAGATTTATTCAAATTTTAGGTGCGGCCCGTAGTCAGAAAAAAAACGGTTGCGCACCATTGGCGTAGAATATGCCACTGAAATTGTTAGAAGTTCAATTATCATCTTCATCAACATCTTTCGTTTTGAGGATTTCTCGTTCTTATGGGACTTTGTAGTATTTGGAAGTATGCCATAGCTTTTAAGGAGAAGAGCACCTCTGTAATCATTATTAAAAAAAATATCATTAACCATGAATAGTGTTTTTAAATAGTAAGAAGTTTAAAAAACTATAACCCGACTACAAAAAAAAAAGCACTGAAAGGTAAGAAACAAGGTAGGTGCTATTTAATATCATCGTCTTATTAAATAAAACAAGACGTTTGATATCTTAGCTATACCTGTTTATTTAGTTCTACAACTTGAACCCTCTGCAAGTTCCACATTAACAACATAATTCAATTCGAATGCTGTAGCCATGCGTTTGTCAACTACAGAAAAACAATATCTAATATATAAAATTCTCGTGTCACAGTTTTCGTTGCCATACTCCTCCGAAACGGCTTGACCGATTTTGATGAAATTTTTTGTGCTTATCCAGTATCTATGAGAATCGGCCAACATCTATTTTTCATCCCCCTAAATGTTAGGGGTAGTCCACCCCTAAATTTTTTTTTGTTCGCACATAACATCTGATCTACTGAACCGATTTGGACAATTTTTTTTAATCGATAGGAGATGGTGTAACTTAGGTACCATGTACTCATATGACGATATTTGTTCACTAGAAAAAAAGTTATGTTCGAAAAACTAACATTTCATGTCATTTAAAACAATATGTGTTATCGTAAATCCTTACTTCAATGAGCGACCCGATAGTCAAGTGGTTATGCGCGTCAGGTTGAAGTTCCTGATGGAATGAGATCGAATCCAGACCCGCAAGGATTTTTTCGAACAGCTGCATGTTTTTTTCTTTTTTTTTTGAATGATTTTAATGATTGTAATGTCCTTATGCAGGTACATCCCCTCATGGGGATCTACCCCATATTTTTTTATAGTACAAAATGACAGTTTTGGTCGGATCTTTGTTAAAATTGGCAATGGGGTCCTTCGATGCTGTAGAATTTTCTTATGGACGTTTGCGCCATTTTTGGGGGCTTTGAATCGATTGTGGCAATAAATGGTTTTTGATTTGCGGCACTTATATTATTTTTTCAAAAATGACACTATCAATTATATTATGTTAATTTTTGTACCTTTATAAAATTCTGTATTTTATACCTTGCATTTACGTCAAATTCAAGGTAAAATAAAAAGTCAAAAATTCTGAAGAAGATAAATATATGTTAAAAATTAAAGTAACTATTTTTTGTGATTTTCATATTGGTTGTGACCAAAAAACATCATTACAAACAAATAAAATGTATCAAACACCATGAGTGTTGAGTTATTAGGCAAAATCTGCTGTGTAAAGTTTTTTTTCACTGCGAGAGGGGGGGGGGGTATGAACGACCATTAAAGAGACACAAATTTTTAAAAAATAAAGGTTAGATCTCCAATTATCTTGCTTCGTAATTTGAACCCGCCCCGGCTGTGCAACGGTACGCGATTAGTCATTCAAAAATTAATGAAAAACGTGATCGAAGCCAGGATTTTAAATGGCAAGTTCAGAGGTGAAAATATACTCATACCACGGATTCCTATTATACCTACAGATGTGCCAATTCAATTCAAACGTATTCAGTTTCCGATTAAATTGGCATTTGCAATGACTATCAACAAATCCCAAGGTCAAACGATGTCTGTTTGCGGCTTAGATTTGAGAACACCATGTTTTTCACACGGACAATTATACGTGGCATGCTCTCGAGTGGGTAAACCATCCAGTTTGTTTGTGTTAGCTAAGGATGGACTAACAAAAAATATTGTTCACGCTATAGCATTAAGAGATTGATATTGTTTAATAGTGTTACTGTCGTAATTGTTTAATTAATGATATATAATTTTAAGGAATAAATTATAATAACTTAAAAATAATGTTTGCCTTTTGTTATTTTTATATTCCCTCATCGTTCACAGCGCTCCATGCTTATTTCACGCATATACCACATTCTTACATACATACAATATACACATTCTACCATACATACATACTTACAATAAGTAAGCTATTTTTTGTCTACACTAGTAATTACTAGGAAATTATTTATATTGCAAAACAACGTTTGCCGGGTCAGCTAGTGATAGAATAACATTATAACCCAATTTACCATTCTTGTATATATATAGATCAAACTAATATGTTTACTTGTGTATCAAGTTTAAATGCTTGCTTTCTGTCGTAGAACTAAATAAACAGGTATAGCTAAGATATCAAACGTCTTGTTTCATTTAATAAGACGATGATATTAAATAGCACCTACCTTGTTTCTTACCTTTCAGTGCTTTTTTTTTTTGTAGTCGGGTTACAGGTTTTTAAAACTTTTTTATTTAATTCCACTGTATATTAGCAAATGAATATACATTACAAAATTAAATGTACATAACAAAAGAGTATGAAAAGTTATTTGGGTAATTTTTATTGAGCAGTGTCAAAACTTCTCAGCCTTTCCAATTCCATCAAAGACGATGAATCATGAGGGTGCTTAAAAGTTTCCGTGAGTCCAGATCGCTTATAAATAAACCCTCCAATGTCCTTACCCTACTTAATGCGACGCAAACTTGACCCTTTGCAAAAATTCGTCTTCCAACGTCAATCACTACCTCATTCAAAGTGCAATGAGTTATAATTGCTTTTAACTAATTTCATGTTAAAATCTAGGTCAGCCTTAAACTGGAAATTCATTGTTGATTGCGACTTTTGTTTGAACTAAAACGCACTTAGATACGAAAATATCGGTTAAAAATCGGTGCTTGTCTAGGAATAATCGATTGTTCCTCTTGTTAAATTCTAGTAAAAAGTAGCCTATGACACTCGAGACTCGAAAACGAATCGACTGGCACCTCATTCATCAAAATCGAATGAATAGTTTATGAGCTACGGTGGAACATCCTTAACCACAAACATAGCCAGACTGCTAAAAACATAACCTTCCTTTAGGCTTTGCCGTAGTCGGGTAAAAAAGGGAGAGCACATTTTGGTAATGGACTCTGAACTACACTGTTGTATCTATTAGAAAATGGAAGATATTTCGCAGCATTTTTTCCAAAAACCGTACAGGTTTCGGACAGCTAGGATCCGTATAGTATCAGTATGGCGCTGTTGTCGTTACTATTGATTTAAGTAATCTGACGACAGCAAAAATTACAAAAGTCTACATTTAGCTGCTCAGCTAATTCAATTCTGCAATACAGTAGAATTTTTTTGTTACCTTTCTCAAACAATCGTGTTGGTTTTCACCGAGTATCAGGTGAAATCAAACGTTTTCATTCAGTGGACCCCTGCCAGATTTTTTTCTGGTGCTCGTGGACCCCCTGTCTAGGTCTAGCTCCAAAATTAGTAAAGAAACGCAATATTTAAACTCAAGCGTTTCAAAACAGAACAAAATGTAAGGTAAAAGTTGTGTTAGGTTCGCTATAGTACACCAGAATGACTACGTGTTAGTAATAACCTGCTTATATAACATCAAAGCTCGCGAACCCGTGGTTTTTTTCGCACACACTTTGTTTTTTTCACTCATGTGGACCTTGGAGATTGTTGTGAACTCCCTGGAGTCTATATGGACCACTTTGGGAAACACCGACTTAGACGAAGGAATGTGATGAAGAATCGTGGACAGGCTAACGCAAAAGATCTGAAGCTCAAGTTGCAAAAGAGCTGGATCTAACCGCAAGTATCATTTCAAATTTATATAAGCAGTTTACAAATAGAAGGACAGGGTAAAGACGGCCAGGATAAGGTCATCCGAGAGCCATAAGGACCAGGACGACAAGTATTTACGACGGGTAAATAAAAATATAAATCAATTTTAAACAATTAATGAAGCTGGTGTTAAATATTATTTGACTTCTACAAAGTCTTTCAATTGCAAATGATGTTTATTATGATGTTTAAAAAGAATAAAAAATATGAAAAGATGAACTGAAATTTGTGTAAAATTATAACTTTCAGAAACATGGACTGAACACCTTCTTGTAATTTATTTTCGTTTGTCGCATTTCTCCTTTGTTCCGTCAACATACAGTAACAAAAGACAGTCATTTCGCGTTGTAATAACAGCTCTAAAATTCAACAAACAGAAGCTTATCTCTTTTATCCCCGCTTGAAAGGAAGGGGACGAAAGAAATTACTTATCGCTCCTTAAGTACTTTCTGAAGGGTCAATTACCTAACAGACATTTTGCTATTTGTTTATTCACTTTCGCTTCCTCCATGTTGTTTAACTTTCCCGAAGCAGGAAAGCCAAAACCGGTAAAATCATCTCCCAATAATAATCGTTGAACTTCAAGGAACAACACGTCCGTCTCCATGGAAACGAAACTAAGACGTAGAAGAGAGAAAG
>JAXGGA010008517.1:0-56441 GCA_038373865.1 Uloborus plumipes
CTTTCTCGAAGAACTCTGGTAGATGGCAGTGTATCCTGAACCAAGGATGAAATTTTGCTCTGTGCTAAAAGCCAGAAAGTTACAGGCATTTAGTATTTAGGAGGCGTTGGTTATACAGTAGGGGTGCGACATCGAAGGCAAAACATCGATGTTTACAAAACATCGATGTTAGAAATTACAACATCGATGGTATTGATACATCGACCAAAAAACATCGATGTTCTCAAAAATCGATGTTTTAAAACATCGACCTTTTTACAAATATATAGTGTACATTTTTGAATATACTACACTACAGAGTAACACACATGAAAATCTCTAACAAATGTTTTCAAGAGGGTCAGAGAATTCTTTTGGCATTGCGTCAATGTGTTAAATAAAGCTATTATTTCAAAAATGTCAAAGTAAAGCCAGTAATAAATTTTATAAATAATTAATTTAAGTAATACAAAAGAATAAGTACTCAACGAATTTTTGAAAATTCTGAATTTTGAGTCCTTGATACAAATTAATAGGAATAATTTCGCAACATGTATTGATTTGACCCTTGAGTAGTATAAAAAAAAAAGAAAAAAAAAACATGCAAAGATTAATACAAACTAGTTATAGAAAAAGGCAGTATTTTTAAATTTGAATAACACTGAAAATTAATCTACCTCGAAAAAAATGTATCATAGCACTTACCGTCAGTTCGTCAGTTCAATGATGAGAAAGAATTATTTTGATTATATGAAACACATTTTTTTTTTCAAACAATGAACAATTATTATTAGGAGCTAGAAATGTGAATTTACTTATGAGTGAAATATCATACCAAACCGCATTTTGCAAGTCAACTGCAAAAAACAAACAAAACAGACCAGAGAATTTTTTCCTGTCGCCGTTGATGTTTATGATGTGTCAAGAAAAAATCCTTCTGTTTATTTTAAATGCATTTGTTATTCGGTAAAAGAGGTATAGTTTTGGGAAATTCCAGACACACGGGCAGCACCAGATTTACTTTTCTTTCTTTTTCTATGCTATTTTCCAGACATTGCGGATTTAATACATAACTGAGCTTAATTCGCATGGTGGATCACAGGAGCTCAGCTGTAGCACTTTTCAAATGTAGACGAATTTTTGCATGTTTGACGGGGATCCAGACTATTTACGTGTGAAAATAAGATTCAATAAATGATAACTAAAGGGCTCCTGCACTTTTTTTTTGTCAGACATTAATTCCAGGTGCAGATCGTATGTATTAGGGTTATGACATTGGTGATGATATTTCCGAAATTGAATGTTGTTGGGTCTATTTTTAATGTCAATGGTATTTTTCATTTTGAAGATGATGTTTTTCCATCGATGTCACTTCTCTGTGAGAAATTTTGTTACATTTTTAATTCAAAATGAAAAAACCTCGACATCGGAAAAAACATCGAACCCAAAACATCGATGTTTCAAAAACATCGACACCAAAGCATCGATGTTAAAAACATCGATGTTTTAACAAAAACATCGATGTTTCCAAAACATCGACATCGATGTCGCAGCCCTATTATACAGGTAGTATTTAAAGTAACTATGGCTGTACATTTCACCAGTTTTCAACGGTTCGGTCCAATAAAAAATGCTTCAGAAATTAACCCTACACTGCATAGCGTTGCCAATTGGCTACATGGAATATTTTTCCTTATGACCATGCATAAGGCGACTCAAGTATAAAAAGCAAGTATTAGGTATCTTTGAAGTAAATATAACCATCTATCCTCAAAATTATTTTTTTTAATGTGTTCCAATGTTTTCTTATAACATTAAAGATCATATATATGTCTTTCAAAGAACAAAAAATCATGCAGTGTAGAGTTAAGATTTCGGCTCTCCGCAAAAGTTTCGCTAAGTTAAAATATGCTTTAAAATGAAATCAGTCATTTTTGATGCAAACCATCCTGTATCACCACAATTACCGCCGAAACGCCAGTAGATCATAAAACCAGAGTATCTTTCTTCAGGTGTTTCTCTTTTACTTTCTTCCTCTGTGGCTCCTTTATGTGGTGACCTTGTTAGAAACTGATTGCTAATCTCGGAACACCTGTAGCGTTTTGAGGAAAAACTAGGCATGGACGGCTCGATTACAAGCATTTTATGTTTCACACTTTTTCTTTTACTTTATAGTTCCCTTCTGCACGTGTTGTCCCTGAATTCGATTCTGATTTCATGGCTCAAATGGGGCGCTGCTTTTTTGTTTTGTTTTGTTTTGTTTTTTTCAACGCTGATTTATTTTCCAGCTTTGTACAAGGAATGTACTAGGCTGGCACATATAGTTTCGATTTCAGAGTCTTTGTACCATTTGTCAAAAACAGATAAAATTAGCTTTTCCATCGTTGTACTGTCACATTTGTGAAGCCGTTTTTGACGATAACCCACAACTTTTCAATCGAATTAAGGTCCGGTGAGTTTTCGGGCCAATCTAGTATAGCAAGTCTGTTTTACAGCAGAAATTTGCAATTCGCTTTGAAGTGTGACATGGCGCTCTATCTTGTTGGAAAATGCCATTTCCAAAGTTTAGCCATGATTGGAAGTACATTTTGGGTAAAAATGCTTCCATAACTGGCATTATTCATCATACCTTCTACAGGAACAAGAGATTCAGACCCCTATTGCTTATTGTTCTCACATGGGTGTAGTTGGTATCCTATCCTTTTTCAGATAAAAGAGACGTGTTGTTTTTGTGATGGGTTGCCACAGAAAAACTGCAGCTGAAATTAAAATATTGATACAGTCGACGCTCGTTATAACGACCACACGTTATAAAGGCCATCCTAATATAATGACCGGTGAGAAAACCCCCAACTGTATCCCAATATACTCTATGTCCTACCTCTTATAGCGATCACTTGTTATAAAGACCGTTTTCTGTAGGACGGAGACGGTCGTTATATCGAGCGTCGACTGTATTATTTTAAACGATCGAAACAACCGGCGTAAAATATAAGTCGGTTCCTACAAGGCCTTTCAAGGTGCGTTCAAACTTAAATTTAATTTCTTTCAACTGGGACCGATGTTCTCTGTTGCGAAATGAAACCAACAATCATAAAACTAAAATTTTTAATCAACAATTTTAATCAGCAAGCTCTTGGTTTCACGTTCCAACGACAACGCACAAAAGATAAGTTCACCAACTTCAAGGTTGATGCTCTCAAGATGGAATAAGGAACTAAAAAAAAAATACATAATTTTTTTTCCCCAATGACTGAATTTTAACTATTGTGTAAAACCAAAAAGGTAAAAAACCTGTCTTAATAGTATTTTGCTGTTATCTCTCATCAGTAGCAAACGCTAAAAAGAAATTTGACAAATGTTGCAAAAAAAAACTGTATCCTGTCTTTTCTTTCTAATCGGAAGGTATAATTTATGATTGGATTTAACATTTTTCGAAATATATCCCTATGAAAAGTTTAATTGAAAATTCGTTGTAGATGCTATCCCCGCTTTTCCTCCCGGAATTAATCTATTTCTGGCCTTTTTGTCTGCACTGGGGGTCTTTGACCCTTCACAAACGAAAGTTTTTTTTTTTTTTCATCTTGATTTCTTTTCATGGTTATTTCAAAGTCGGAAGTATGAAATGAACATCAATTTAAATGAATTTTTCCGAAAATTCTATTAAAATAAGATTTCACATTTTATTTAATTTATTTTTTTTAGAATGAGTAAAATTACTCTCGGAAGATCCCGCTTATATTAATTGTGTATTATGAATATTTAATTGCTGGAATCATGCTGAATCTTTTAAGTACTATTCTTTGTACTTTGCTGAAAGGCCGACAACTGTTACCTACGATAGGAAACAGTTTTCTTAGGGGCCCTAAGGCGTAGAGGGCCTTAGACCCTACTCATTTTAAAAATTTTTATGCTCGGTATTTTTGTTGTTTGTTGTATTTTCAACTAAAAAAACAAAGAAATGTATAAAAGTCATTGCTAAATTAATTTTGGACGTAAAGGGTTAAAAGTTTGAAATTATACCTTCAGATCATTTATCCAATTCTTTAAGTTTTTGGTAACAGACATATGCACAAGGGCGTATCCAGGGCTCACGTTAGGGGGGTGCAAGCAGTGGCACCCAATAGGAGGTCACTGTGACCTCCCAAAAAGTTCTTATCCGATACAAATTGGCTGATGAAATTTGAAAACAGTGAGACAGTATTGCAAGGCTGAATTTCTTTATTTTATTTTATTTTTTTTTCTTTAATTAATTATTTTATTTATTTTCGTGATGCCTCACGTCTCTTTTGGTAGACATTGACAAGAATGCATTCTTTTATTTTATTTATTTATTTTTTAATCATTCAGTAAAGTTCTGAGTTTCATTCGGTAAATTAAAAATTTTCTCCTCAAAAACAGGCAAGCTTACTGTCATTTTCTGAAAAGTAATCAATACTAGATATAATAACGCAGTTTACATAAAGTTCCCAAAAATTAGCATAAAAGTCAAATAAATAACATGGGAGGTCACAGTGACCTCCCATTGGCTCTGAACTAGGGGGTGCAGTTGCACCCCCTAGCTACGCCCTTGCCTATGCATGCATTTTTCAACGGTGCTGTCACTACTTAGGTACATTTTAATTTCGATTATTTATATCTAATCGTGCATACTTCTATAAAAATGATCACATGAAATACAAAACAAAATCATGATTGAGTATTTACGAATTAATTCAAAACACATGGAAGATTGAAATCAAACTGGCAATTCACTGAAAAAAAAAGGTAGTAACTGAAAAACCCGTAATTCTTTAGGTCACCTCAAACTTAAATATAACATATGAGACAGGCCCAACATTTCAAATTTTTTCTGGGGGAGGGGGGGGGGGGCAAAGGGTATATACATAATGCAAATTTTACCAAAAAGTGGCATAAACTATATATAACACGGAAGTTCCAAACACATTCTATCAGATGCAGAAACACTTTATCTTTCTTTTGGTACGATTGTTTAAAATTTTCAAGTAAGTTGTCACTTAAAAAATCGCGAAAAACTTTTTAAAACTTTTCAATGAATATCTTCGTCAATGAATGTCATTCGTAGACGCGACCTAGCTAAGAACACTCTCGATCAACTCTAAAAACAAAACAAAACAAAAAAAAAATTCAAAATCAGTTCGTCTGTTTAGGTGTTAGAGTGTGAAAGACAGAAACACAGACCCGTCAAACTTTTTACCCCATTCCTTGTTGCGTCGGGGGTAAAAAAACAACCTTTCTAAAAATACTCACTCTGTTTAATTCATACACGAAAATATTTTTGTAATAGTCCTCATGCTCATGTAATTTTTTTCTATCTTTCAAAATGAGAAAAAATGTAACTCAATTTTCACTTTAGTATCAGTTATTCTAAACTAAGTATTTGAAATTATCGAACTGCCCTGTTTCACAGGACTCGAATCTTCCATCAACCAACCTTGAAAGTTGAAGTTATTTTTGAAAATAAACAATTCGCCGCTTGCTCTTGAAGTCAAAGGGTACATTTTACACAATGGAATTTTCTTCTATTTATCATATGAACTAGAACTTTCCTCGAACTGTTCCATAAATAACTTTCTATGCAGAACTGCCCTCAACCAGCCAACATCCACTGGCACGCTCGTCAGCCATCCAGTCAGCAAACCAGGAACTGAAAAACTTCGACAGGCGGCTAAAAGAAAACGAGCGCCAACAAATAATCAGTTCACATGCCGAGTTCTAAAAAATGCCGGTAGGGGGTTATGACTGTCATAAATCTTGTTGCCAGATCGCGATCTTTGAACTTAGAAGGAAAGCCAAACTTTCGATTTGCGAAATATATGTAGTATTTCTTTGGGTGCGTCCGAACTTCGTAATCTTGGCAATGAATTGTGCATAATCGGATGAAGAACGGAGATGGAAGTACTTATTTGTTTTGGTTTTGTTTCATTTTGTAGCAAGGGCAATATACTTTTACTTCATTCTGAATCAAAGAAAACTTTTTTTACTCTTTCATCCTTGTTCCAACACTAGACATTTGAAATTTCTTTTGCAATGTATCAATAAATAATTTATGTTAGAGAAATCTCTGATTCCTTTTGGAGACAAAAAGAACAAATTCGTGTTTCTGAATATAGTTACAGATTTAAAAACCTGATTATCGAAAAAGCGTAATTTTTAATAATCGTGTGTTACTCTAGAGTCAAAGGCAGGAATTCAAGTGAAACACGGACGATCGCAACTCACCAATGCAATCGCAAATTCCCAAATTTGGATACGTTACAATCGCTATGAGATGCGATTCTAATGTAATTCGACTTCCAGTAGCGATTGCAATTTGCGATCGCCTCAAAGCGATTGCAATGGTGTTTCACTTGAGTTCCTGCCTAAAAATTTCCATTCTCATCTTAGTCATATGGCTGCTTTCTGTGTGATAGACCGAAAATATTTCTGCAGAAGGCAGTCTTGGCAAAGAAAGTATTTCCCTTTTGGTAAAGGATACAGAACTTAAAGGAAAGTCGGTCAAGTTTTTACCACATGTTTCATCCACAATTGTTCAAAAAGTAACTACTTCGAAATTATTTTTTAATCGAGATTTTTCTCGGTGCACGAGCCATAAACTCTGAGCTTGGAGATTAGAAATGCACCGATAAACAAATTGGCCGATTACTGATTAATCGGCTTCTGATAATCGGCCGATTGATCGGATAAGCCGATTAATGATAAAGATTATTGTTCTTAATACTACCAATTTCACCATCACTCTTTTTCTTTCGTTTAAAATTCCGATTTTAGAAATAGTAATTTATTTCTGAGAAAAGATTTTTTTTCTTTTTTTTCTAATTTTCCTAAAATAATTTCAAAATTTATCCAAATTTTTTGAACCAATTTTCGTATTACTTTCAATAATATTTCCTTAACACATTGTTAATTATGTTAAAACTAGACATGAAAATTCAAAACAAGAAATTAATCTGAGTCGGTGGTGAGCACTCTAATCTACAAATGCTTTTAATTTAATATTTTGCATTTATTAGTAATAATTTAATTCAAGACTTTTATTATTTTTAAAAATTAGAGGCTATATAAAAGCACTATGCTAAGGAGAAAAATACGGTCATTTTCTCCGTGTATATTTATTAAAAATAGGAAAATTGATTTTTTAAAAACGTTCTATCAACTGTGAGGATTATTATTACTGCAAATGAAATTATTCATCATAGTTTCTTCGTGAAGGTATACTTTAAAAAATAATATTCGTTTCGCCGATTAATCTGCAAAATCTTTGCCGATTATGACCGATTAATCGGTATTGCCGATTAATCGGTGCATCCCTAATGGAGATCTAGGTTTGTTAAACACAACAAATGGCAAAAGCACCCCACCTGTCCCAGAACGAAAGCCGTCTTCAAAAGGAGATCAAAACTACTTGAAAAATATTCAGTGACGCAGCCTGAGCCAAGGAACTCTCTTGTGGACACCCTCGGTCTTGGTCTTGCTTTTTTGCTTTTTTAGTTCAAGAAATATCACTCATAAAGTTTTCAAGGGCGTTGTCCGAACGATTACATACAGAAAGCAGAACAAAACAAGAAAGCATATTCGCTGAAAATAATAACCAAGAAAAGAACTGGTTTTTGCCGCCTAAATTTCAAATCTAGAGCGTCAAAATTGCATCTGGCAAGTGCTTGAATTTCGTTTCCTTTATTTTATTTTCTCCCAGATTCTGTCTCTCTTCATCAACGATCTTTTCATGTTACACTAATATGAAAATGGCAACGCTTCGTGATCTTCTGAAAATGGAAAATATTTTTTTCATGCAAAAATAACGATTGTAAGATTTTTTTTTAATGAAAAATATAAGTAGAGTCGCCCGGTGCTAGTTGGCTCGCTTTTCTTCTATGACATTTAAGAAATATATGGGTAACACCGGGTATGGCTGATACACATTTTGAATTTTTATTTTTATAACTTCTGTTTCTAATGATATAGATCAAAATGAATTTCCTGTCTCGTTACATGAATATTCTTCTATCAAGTTTTGATTTCTACACCTTTGCTAGCACAGTTCTTTTTTTTTCACCGAAAAGTAAAAATTAAAAAAAAAAAAAAATGGACGTACTGTATCATCTTTACCCAGCGTACGTCAACTTGATACTCAAATGAGTAAACTGTTATGTTAACGTAATAAGCAGAAAAATGATAAAGCTTTAATTGTTGTTTTTAAAAGAAAAGTCACTTTTTTTTTTTGAAGTATTAGTCCGAGTTAGATCTTAAACGTAAACCTGATTTGCAGCTAATACAAGCATAAGTGTGGATGTCTTCTCCGTATTATGTTCTTTCAATTACTTCAGCAAGGATTTCCAACTTCTGAAATTTTTTGGTCCTGTCTAAAGCATTTCTGGAAACCTAAAAAAGAACATTTAAAAATTTAGGAGTTAAATTATGACACGAGCTGGACTCATTGCGAAACATTATTATGAACTTGACCCAAGCGCGATGCATCAACTTGACCCAAACAACGAAATTACGTTAACTCAGAAACTGTGAGATTAACAGCGGCAACTGTAAGAAACTTCTGCAAGGTAAAACCATGCCTTTCTGTCAAGAAATGCAGTGGTATGTTGTTCAATACAGTGAACTCTCACTTATACGCCGCCTCATTTATGCGCCTTTTTCACTTAAACGACGATTTTGAATGGTCCCAGCACATTCCATAGCAAAATAATGATAGTATCGTTCGTTTATGCGTCGCTCTAAAGATAAATATTTCACTTATGCGCCGAATTTTCCCTAAAATGTATGAAGATTTATTTATTTTCTGGTATAAAATAAGCATTTTTCTTTACTTTCCTCTTTAATCTTTCGCCTTTATTGCTCACGGAAGGCATTTTTTTCCGCATGAACTAGAGTTCGGAGAGGGACAAGTATCTATTATGCATTGTTTTAAAGGGAACAGTTTGTAATTAGGTATGTTACAACTTTTGTTTTCTCTTAATCATTATAGTAACGTTACAGTAATTGCCAAACTGTATAGTAATATGTCCCTTTTCTATAGAAACATTCTTATTCACTCTCTCATTAGAACCTATGTTGAGTATGGTCCTTTAAATAGGATTGTTCACTTATACGTCTCTCTCACTTATGCGCCTTTTTCTGTTGATCCCTAGGGTCGGTGCGTAAGTGAGAGTTCACTGTACAGTGGTATAGTTACTTAAAGGCCCTATGAAACAGTTGAAAGCATATGATAAAAATTCAGCTTCGTGCATGAAAAAAATGATTTCCTTAGAATAATTCTTGAACAATAAAAGACAGGTTCTCCCTCTTACTTATTTAAATCAGCCTCCAGTCTGCTACTTTATCATAAGACTCACAGTTCTGGGCACATACGCGCTCAAAAATTAAAGCCGTTGTATCAATTTAATCTTGTATCAACTAGACCCTGTCTTTCTTACATTTAGACAAAAAAATGTGCTAAAACTATTATCGGGCCTTATGGATAAAGTTTTCATTGGATAATTTGAAAAGTATTATCAATTAAAAGAGAAAGATAGGCACCTAGACGCTTGAGGTCAATTTGGCCACATTTCTGGGTAAGTTCTAAGTTGGTCCACGTCATTTATTTAATAGTACAGATGCTGAAGAAATGAGCAAACTCTGATCACATCTCGTATTTTATTCCATACAAATTAAAAAATGTCATTTCATAATTTAAAAAAATGACTTATCCTTCATTCACCACTCTCTCATAATGTCATAGTACAGGGTTCGGCCTAAAGAATAGTAGGATATAAAAGGGACACAACTTCGCAACAAATTGATTATTGTGTTTGTTTTTGAAACAAACATTGAAAACAAAGAAATGTTTCCTAGAAAAATACTTTAATTGTGAAACTGTAACACAAAACTTTCAGTTCTGCGACGCATTTTTTTTTTCAAAGGCATTGAGCTCGAGGACGTTTTGTCGTGAAGAATTAATCAGTAGAATTATTGTCTCAGAGGGAACATTGACTGCCACAAAAGTTCAATACCACCTATCAACTATAAAAATTTCAAAATAACTATCCCTTCCGAAAATTCCGTACACTGTAAATAACGAATGTCATTTTTACGGTATAATACAGAAAATTTACAGTAATAAACTTTAAAAATTGCTAACTTTACTGTAATAAACTGAAATTGCTACTTTTACAGTACTAAACTATAAAATTGCTAGTTTACGGTACAGAGGCGCACCCAGGATTTAACTTAAGGGGGGGCTAATTTCTGACATCAAGCACCCCTACCCCTTTTGTATCCAGAGGTCATTGGATTAAAATTTTAAAATCGCGAAAATACTAAACTTTAATAGATTACCCCCCCCCCTTTTCTTTTTATTTATTTTTTCCGGAATAATAGTGTAGAGCTTTGCTTTTTAGCCTACTTTCCCGTTAAAAATAACAGAAAGACGAAAAAAGTATTAAAAGTAGCTTAATGCATCGAAAAAATATCGCCAAGTCCAAAAAATATCGCCAAGTTAAAAAAAATATCGCCAAGTCCAAAAAATATCGCCAAGTTAAAAAAATAAAGAGGTAAAATGAATATCGAAAAATTAAAAATTTGAAAGTAGGGTATTGAGATGGGGAATTTGTGTGTCGGTCGGTCTGTCGGTCTGTCTGTCTGTCCCCCCCTAATAACTTTTGAATGAACATTCCGATTTGGACAAACTTTTTTTTGTTGGAAAGATCTCGGCGAGTACAGCTCATTCCCATATTTGATTTTTTGATTTGAACAATTTTTGGTTCAACTTTGAGCCGTTCAAATAACCGGTCCCGCGATACTAACTTTTTAATGAACAGTCCGATTTGAACAAACTTTTTTTTGTTGGAAAGAACTTTTCAAGGATACTTCATTCCCGTATTTACATTTCCGATTTGAACAATTTTTCATTCAACATTGAACCGCTCAAGCAAGCTGTCACCCCTAATAACTTTTGAGTAAACAGTCCGAAAAAAATGACTGACTGTGCAGACGATTTTTTGTTTATTTATTCATTTGTTTTATTGAATTTATTATTATTATTATTATTATTTTTGGCAGACGATTTTTTTTTGTAACAAAAATGTTTCATTCACTAGGGCATTTTATTCTTAATTTATATTTAACAACTGGCAACGGATTAAAAGTGAAATTCGAGACATTTTATTAACGGACGAGTTTTTTTTTTCTTTTTTTTTTCTTTTTTTTTTCTTTCTTTGATAAAATGTGTTTTGATGTACTTTGTACTTTTAATTTTTTTTTGAAAACAATTGAGGAATTTTTCTACGGAAGAACTGTAACAGTTACATTCTTTAAAAGGTGCGACAAAACTTTATTTATTCATTTATTTACTTTTTATGTGTCTATTTCATCTGATGAGAGAGGTATATTTTGCTTTTAAAGGTATGTTTGACATAATTTTTAGTCTTAAATAATCAAGAGAATAATGATCAAATGCTAGAATGCCGATGTCGATGTACGGGAAAGTAGGCTCGTTTAGTTCTTGACAGAACTTCTTGTTTTATTGGAAACTCTCTTGCTTCCGTTAAATTTTATATCAATTTTTTACTCATTCATCAAATTGTGTTTATATAAGAAAGTAAATGGTAAATACTATGAGGATCTTCCGAAATGAGGTGATTAATGCACTCACGAGAATAGCGTTATGATACGAATCAAGAACATTACTATTATGAACAAAGACATAAAGTGGAATAATATTCAAACATACTGATAGGGGGTTCATGGGTTCTCCCCGGAAAAATTTCTTAAAAGTGATTTCAAAAACACAACAGTTAGACAACTTTTGGTCATGTTAGGGAGATTTGAGACTTGCCGGCCCCCATCTAATATTTTTTCAGAATTTGAGGCTATAAAAACGTTATTATTGCACGCCATTTTTGTAATTGTTTGGGGGTGAGGTTTAGGAAAAGCGCAGTTTAAAACGACATTGGTTAATCTTAGGAAGAGCACGAGTCAAGGGCTCTCCCATTGTAAATTTTCGAAATTGATGTCCAAAAAACAACATTGTAGGCCCTCTTAGAATATGTTAGGAGAATGAATGGGGGTTTTGGAACTTTTCACTAACAATTTTTTGATGTCGAAATTCCAAAAACGAAATGTATAACTATCTCAGTTAATTTTAGGAAGAATGGGGTTCAACCCCTCTCAACCCGAAATTTTTCAAAATTGATGGCTAAATAACGCAATAGCATCTTTGATGATGTTAGAGAAAGTCATAGGGTTCGGTTTTCTCCTCTGAATGTTTTTTGTCGAAATTAAAGATCTCAAAACTCAATTTTTAACGATTTTCGAGATCTTTCCTCGAACATTTTTTTAAATTGAAGTTTTAAAAAGGCCATTGTAGACCATCTTTGATGACGTTATGGTAATGGATGGAATGTGGAACTCTCTACGGGATATTTTTCCTGAAACTGAGCTTAGAGAAATGCAGTTCCATTGTTGTCGATGTAAAGAGTTCGGAGGCCTTCCTCAGAAAAGTTTTCAAAATTTGAAGTCTTAAAAATGTGGTTATAGTCCATTTATCGGTAGCCTTAGTGATAGGATTTATGTACTCTGCACCAGCAGTTTTTCGTTATTAAAGTTCCAGAAGCGAAATTTAAGACCTTTTATCATTATTATTTGGTGGGAGGAGGGGGGGGGGATTTTTTTAATTTTTTGAAATTAAAGTTTTAAAAACAAAACTGTAGGCCATATTCGATAAATGGGGCTCGCTTTTCACCTCCGGAAGTTTTTAGAAATTTATGTTCCAAAAATCAATTATTAGACTATCTTCAATGAGGACATTCAGATTTTCTCTCGGAATTTTTCAAGACTTGTGACTCTAAAACTATAATTCCTTTCTAACTTTAACGCCGAAAAAAGAGAGGAATTAGGTTCGGATACCCCCTTCCTCCCATTTTCTTAGCTACTTTTTTTAAGTATTTTTAGTCCAAATCAAAATGGAGAAAATTGGAAAAGATTTTTCAGTTAACTATTTTGGTTTTCTGTACTGAAATTTTTAATTTCCTTCCAGTGCCTTCATTGGTTAGAAGTACAGAAGTTTGTGGCTTGAGTGTTCGTTTATTCATTTATTTATTTATTTATTTATTTGATTAATTTGTTTATTTTGCAAAGACTTGCATTCTTCGGTCACTTTTTTCTGGGGTTTTTTCCCTCTCTCTCTTTTGTACTTCCTTTTATGTTAATACCATATTATATTCTTTATAATCTGTTTTAACTTTTTATCTGTTCTCTTGTTTCTTGAGTAAGTTTCTCAGAAAATCAGGGGCGGGCTAATCATGTCGCAATTGCCCCTTCTCCCTCTCCCCGGCCATTGGGGGCTTTTGTGGAATAGATTCAAAAAATATGCATGAAAAATGTTTTATAGAATTCTGTTTTTTACAAAAAGAGGTTTAAAAATTTCCTTATGACGAATCTTCAAACCTATAATTCGCCACCGCGAAACATCATGATTTTCCATGACAAATCCTCGAAATTAAAATATTTTGGTTTTGATGATGAGACGCTCTGTGATTTGAAGTTCTATGCTTTGCTGAGGCCCCATTGTCGTGCCTCATGCGTCTGTACATGTACAATGAATGAGTTAATTGAAAACAATGCTTTGGTTTCTTGGAAATTGTAGATGAGGGGGAGCACGGAGCGGTCTTTTATAAGTGAGAATTTACACACTTTCCCCTGGACTTTAAGAAAGACAAGGTATATGTTATACGTGTGCGTATTTGTTATTTCCATTGGATTCAAAGCGTAGAATATATTGAGTTATTAATGACTTGAATTTTTTCTGACACCGTGGAAAAATTAAAAATGTAGTTGATGCTTAAGACCTTCAAGTCCAGTTTTTTCATAGGGGGAGCTTAAGCCCCCAAAGCCCCCTCCTGGGTGCGCGCCTGTTACGGTAATGAACTGTAAAATTACTAATCTAACAGTTGAAGGGTCAGGGGGAAAAACCACGGTAGTCACATTTGATTCATTTTGAGAAAAACGAAATTTAAGCTTTACGAACTCATAAACTTCCCAAGTATACTTGTTCTAAAATGACAATAATACATGGACTACAGTGTTTTTTCACGAGTATTGCATATACTAAACGAAATTACACTTATTTTTCTAACAGGTGGTAGCATGAGTTTAAATTCAACAAAAAGTGGACTACCGTTTTTTTCCCCCTGACCCTTCAGTTTATTACCGTGCATTTTACAGTTTTAAACTGGAACCTCTGCGGCCAGTATTATACTGCCGTTTTTACAGTATAACACAGTTAAATTTTACGGCAATAAACTGTAAAATTTCTAACTTTACAGTAAGAAACTGCAAAATTGCTAGTTTTACAGTTTATTACTGTGCATTTTACAGTTTTAAACTGGACCTCTGCTGCTAGTATTGTACTGTAAAAACAACAGTTCATTTTTTGCAGTGTAGCATGTAATGGAAGAATAACAGCTTCGATACAAGCACAAGCCCACAGAATCGCCTGCGCAAAAACACACAGCAGCGCCAGGCTACGGCCACAGTTAATAAAACAAAGTGGCAAAGCACACGCTTCCCAACTGGAAAAGGCTGTTATAATTTGGGTGGGCTAATTTCCATCCGCACTTCCCATCGTTCATTTCCAACTGAATGGCTATTGTCAAAAAACTGACACCGGCTGTCACTTGGCGAAGATTGTTTCAGAAAAAAGAAAAAGGTACCTTCACTTACGCATCGTAAAAACTGAGTGCTTCACGTGGTAAAGTGGCTGTCGCCTTTCTGCAGGCAGTACTTTAAATTAAAGTAGCAGTTTGGTTCGAAAATGTGAGATTCAAAGCTGTAGTTATATACATGTGTACACAGGCACAAACAGAATTATAGTTAGAGGGTTTTTTTACAAGACACGAAAATACTCCCTAGGATTTTTTCTTAAAAGGGTAAAATTCATTATAGAGAAATATAGAAAGACGGTGAGGACCATAATAGTGATCAGTTCCATAAATAACTTACTTTCTAAGGAAAAAAGGGAAGATAGTGGGAAAAGAAGAGTACTGGAATTTTTAACACCAAGATATTCATAGTTAAGAGTTTAAGTTTTCCAATTGATTTTCCATGTTTCCACGATGCTAAATCTTCATTTAAAATACAAAGGGTGAAAATATGGTTGTAGAAGTGATAAAGGTATGCATGATTTTTTTTCTATAACCAGGAGCGATTCCAGAGGGGCTGTCATGGGGTTCATGGTATTCCCTAATTTAAACGATCAGTTATAGCCTGAAACAGCATTTTTCGGGCTTTAGTTTCGAAAAAATTGCCCCGAAGTCCTGTATGAGGCAGGAAAATTGACTTTGACGCCTCTCCCCTCCGAAAATGATACATTCCAAAACCAGAAGTTAAATCAGCCCTTAAGTATAATAGCAAGTTCAATTTTCTAAAAGCAGTTATAATTAGCGCCACCTACGAGGATGCGTAGGTACGTAACCAATATAGAAGCATCTTGCTTCGGAGTGTAGGATAAATTTCAACTTCAATAGTTTTTGCGAGCTTTCCATTTGTATGGAATTCAGAACGCTATATAATTTAGTTCTTGTTGAAGTGACAGGTTTTGTGGTTTAAAAATTGAAATTTGAAATTTTTATAACTTTCGGAACATTTATCCCTCCTTCCCCAGCACCCCTCTACAAGCACTGTATCGAACTTGGTGAAGATCCGATGCAAACTGCTCAAGTTCATATGGACAAATCTATATACAATCTGTTTTCTTTTTATAGATTCCCACGAATACAAATACTTTTTTTTTTCACAATAGATCATTTTGAAAAAAAATTATGAAACTTGACGAAGGAGACGTACAATGTAGTTACAGTTAAGGCCAACTTAGAGAGCAATTTCTTATTAACATAAATCATTGAAACTTGCTTGATACAAGTTGGAACGATGCACTACTCTCGGTGGCTTTATATACACATCATGAGGTCAAAATGGAAAAGAGATTCCCCCAATAAGAAAAAAATACAGTAGAACTCCAATTATTTGAATATATTGGGAACAGACCACCTTCGAAAAAGCAAAAATTCGAATGTTTGTATTTTTCCCAAAAAAAAAGTATAATTTAATTAATTATTGTTTGTATGTTGAAAACGTTAGTAAAAAGAACTATTTTAAAATTTCTTATATTAATTAACTGAAAACTTAACAATTTTACTCGCTAAGCGTACAGCTTTAAGTTTTTGGACCTATGGAGTTGGTTTGATCTTTATCATGCCTACTAGGGATCAGAAACAACAGCAACAAAAGTGCAGTAAAGTAGTACATTAGATACTGATCGAACTGGTAAATGAAATTCATTGCATGCTATACTAAAATGCAACTTAACTTAGCAGTGACGTCACTACGGGTGGAGCCAATAAGAGCTCACAAGCAGTCAGCGATCTAATCTAATTAGCCAAATAGGCTGTGACGTTTTATCTAGCTCGTTTTTCATAGGCTAACGTCACGCAAACGTCACGCTGACGTCACGATGTTTTTGCCAAGAAAGGTTGCATTATACTCTCTGTTTGCGTATTGTGCGCCTGGGAGCCACGGACGCTTCCATCTGAAAAAGGGGAGAGAGGTTTAGGATGGTCGCGATGCCTTCAGCTTTTGCTCGCTTACTACTTCCTCGTTGCTTTTTCCCCCTATTTCGAGAAAGTCCGAAGAGACTTGGCGCGTGCGCAGATGTCTCGGAGGTCGCACGAAAAATTTTTAGACAGTAGTATAGACGTATAGGTTCTTGATCAAAATTAGCTGTTTGACTGTCTTCATAGAAGTATATGTACACTGCAAAAAATAAACTATTGTTTTTACAGTATTATACTAGCAGCAGAGTTTATAGTTTAAAACTGGAAAATGCACAGGAATAAACTGTAAATCTAGCCATTTTACAGTTTAATACTGTAAAGCAGCAATTTTACAGTTCAGTACCACAATTTTACAGTTTATTGCCTTAAAGTTAACAGTTTATTACCTTAAAGTTAAAATGTGAAAACAACAGTACAATACCGGCAGCAGAGGTTCCAGTTTTAAACCGTAAAATGCAGTTATTAACTCTAAAATTAGCAACTTTACAGTTTATTACAGAAAATTAGCATCTTTACAGTTTATTAGTGTAAAATAAGCAATTTTACAGTTTATTACTGTAAAATAATCGATTTTACAGTTAATTACTCTAAAATTAGGAATTTTTACAGTTTGTTAACTATAAAATTAGCAGTATTATGCTGTAAAAATCACATCTATTTTTTTCAGGGTAGCTTTGTGCAATAAATGTCAGTATGAATGTACGTTTCCAATAGCAACTGTTGGAGTTGAATATAAGAATTTCTAATTCTTCAACCCAAACATAAATGAACACGTCTGAGACACGGAGTATTTTTTATCACAGCCAGGTTATATAGAAGGCGTATGAAAAGAGTTACCGCCCATAAGCCAGGTGTTAAAATCTACATTTTTAGCATTTGTTAGCAACAAATGTTAAAAATGTAGATTTTAACATTATCGATAATGTTAAAATCTACATTTTTAACACCAGGGCTAAGGAAGAACTGTAGCAATTACACACACAGCTCGGTATGACATCCTGAAACTGCAGTTTCGCCCTTATGCTGGACTACTCAGTCAGGAATAGCCAATGATCGAGCTGGAGGCAAAGATCCTCTTATTGTAGCGAAGATTGCCAACAAACTGGTAGATAAAGTGAATTTATCTTACCAGCGAGCGTCCGCAAAGAGGATCTTTGCCTCCAGCTCGATCATTGGCTATTCCTAACTGAGGAGTCCACAATAAGGACGAAACTGCAGTCTTAGGATGTTACTGAAATTAGAAATGATATACATACATTGCAATTTAAAAAGGAAGACAAAGAAAAACAGTTTTGGATGAATGAACAGTCCAGTCCATTTAATGCTAAGTGCATTTGTTTTCAAAAACTATTGAATCACTTAAAGGAATTATTTACCTAACAGTGGAATCTCGAATTAAGCAGCGCAAAACAGAAATATTTACGTGTGGGGTAGATAAAAATAATGCATTTTCGGTGCGAAATAGATTGAACGGCCTAATATACATCATTCCACCAATCCGTTATCTTCCAAAATGGGCTGCGAGATAATTTGCGACTCCGTCTCAACCATCACTCTTTACCACCTGTTCCTTAACATGAATTTGTTCTTAAATGTTTCTTGGAATGAGAAAAGAAAGATGAGACAGGTATAACCTTGAAAGAGCTGGTAACTACGCCCTTTGGAAGTGTTACAGCGAATGCTCTTTTCATTCCTGGTACTTAGTAAATTACCTTTCCTACAAGTGTATCTGTCTTGGTCTGTTTTTACTTGGAAGTGTACAGGTGTAATTTTAACATTTGGACTTCAATGATGAATTTCATGATTCAGTTTTATTTCAACTTATGTTTTCAACTGATACTATGAGTAAACTGCAAAAAAAAAATCTTGTTATTACAGTATAATACAGCTAATTTTATTGTAATAAACTGTTAAAATCGATAATTTTACAGTAATAAACAGTAAAATTGCTAATTTTACAGTTTCTTACTGGGCATTTTACACTTTTAAATTAGAACCTCTGTTTCCAGTATTATACTGTTGTTTTGACAGTATAATACAGCTAGTTTTATGGTAATAAACTGCAAAACTGCTAATTTTACAGCAATAAACTGTAACATTGCTAATTTTAGTTTATTACTGTACCTTTTCAGTCTTAAATTGAACCTCTTTTTCCTGTATTATACTGTAAAAACAACAATTTATTTTTTACAGTGTATCTGATTTTGTAAATTAGAAATATAATTTTGAGATGAATATTTAGCAGACGAATTAACTATATATTCAATTCAAATAAAATAGAAGTTTTGTGTTTTTTTTTAATACATTTTCGGGACCACAGTGGCCGCCGCTTATATGAAACACCTTTTTATTTAAAGAGTATTGATTCGTTAAAGCAGATGATTCAATAAACCACTAATCCAATTGACCGGAGCCAACTGTATTTCCTGTTTTTATGCATCGACGAAAAATAAACAAAATATCATGAATCTTGCACCATTAACCCATTAATGCAGGCGTCCCTTTTTAGGGACGGTCCAAAAAAGGGTCTGAATTTCCCCAAAATGCACATCTCAACCAAATAATAGTGTTCAATGAGTACCTTGGTATTGTTTCAATTCGCTATTAACAGATTGAAGCGTATAATCATTGTAAAGTGTGTTCTGTAGCAGTTTTAATAGGATCTTTATCAAAAATCACATCGTTCACAATCTCAAGAAAAAAGATTATTCCCAGCTTCTCAGTTTATGTTAGTTGCTGATTTTATTGCTTCTTATGAAATGTCTTTTTAAATAGTATACCGTAGGCAGAAAAAAAAATTAGTAAAAAAAGTATGTACCCTCTGGGGTTTATCGTAACTTTTAGGAGACGATTTTTCTTTCCTTAATAAAAAAAATATTTTTACATGATATTTTTAAATTTTTTTTCCTGTCCATTAAACACTGTTTGTAACCACTATACAAAATATCTTTTAAAAAAATGTCAGACATTGATGGGTTAAACCAAGTCCAACCAACCAACCAAATGAAGTAACTCCCTAGTTTTCTAAACAAAATGTATTCAACAATGTTCAGTAAAGAAAATGTGTATCTTAGGCGTTATTTTTCACCGAATGAACTCACGTAGTTTTAATGAGTAATTAATAATGCATGCAATTAAGACATCGCAGCTTTAAAAGTCTGGAAGCTTTATACAAGTACGTCTCAAAAATTCTTCAAAATACTCATTTTTTTTGTACATTTTACATATGATGCATTATCTTTTGAGTGGGGAAATAATTAAGATAAAGAATGAGTTTTGTTTAAATCATTTTTTTAACTAGTTACAGAAGAGAACGTTAAAGTTAACCAGTATTTTAAATCGAAAGAATTTACGCACCATTATTCCCAAGACCTTACATTAGCAGCATAACCTCATCAGCCGATGATCGGCCATTCATCGAAACCCGATGAAATTCTCATCGGCCGATGATCGATTCCGATGAGTTCTCATCGAGAATTACTCCAATATGTCTCATCGGTCAAACAGAATCCGAGCAGAAAAATCCGATGAGTTTTGCTCGAAATACGATGAGATTTGGAGCAATTTACGAGCAGTGCAGTCCCGTGCCGATGAATTTAGGATCAATTTTGGATGCTCAGCTTATTTTCATCGGGGAAGTGGATCGGGAGGATATCGCTTTCCGATGAAAAGTAGCTCATCGAAAACCGTGCTCGGATACTGATCGGAACGATGTCATCGTGCGTTACGGGATCAGTTTACGAGGAGTTCGATGATCGGCCGAGCAAAATCCGATGAGTTGATGCTACTTAGGTAGTACCAGTACCATATAGAATATCATAAGAACTGGAAAAAAATAATAATAGTTTTACCAACTTCCCAAATTATTAAAAGCACTCGTTTTAAATAAAACTATGTATCAATCTTTCATGCTTCCTAATATTCCCTCAGTTATAATTCTGTACCTCAGAACCAGAACGACGTAAGTCCAAAAATGGTGATTTTCACTTTTTTACTGAATTGCATACAGAATCTTACTCCGCATCAACTCATAAGAGCGTTATTCTATAAAAGAAACTCCTTCACAATTATTCAGCAGCGTTAAAAGAGCTCGAGTCCCATCCTTGGCATGAAATCGACAATCGTTTTCGCCCTCTGCTGAAAAGTTACGAAAATGGACTTATGTTAGTCTCAGGGGTGCCCATCTCCCCCAAGCTCAATGGCGTAAATTCCCCCCCCCCCCACCCCAAATTTTTCACAACACTCTTTTTTATTTAATTTATGTTTTATATATTTTTTAATTTTGTTAATTATTTTTTTATGTTATTTACTTATTTTTTTAACTATTACTTATTTATTTTTTTAAATTATAACTATTATTTTTTTCCATATTTTTTTTTAAGTACTAATTATGTACGGAATATAATCGGGTTTTTTTCCTTCCAGACATTCCAAGCTTGCACACACACGCAAATAAATAAATACATAAATAATAATAAAAACATAATTTAAAAGTAAAATATAAATTAATGAATAATTTAAATTAAAAATAATCAGTAAATAATTAAATAAAAAAATAATTGATAAAAAAATTATACAAATAAATAAATTATATAAATAAATAAATTAGTTTAAAAAAATCCCCCCAAAAATTTTGATGGCGCAACTTGCGCCATAATCCCCCCCTGTGGGCACCCCAGCTGGTTCTGATGTGCAGAATTGGCAATCAGGTAAACTTTGCAGCAAATAACCTTTATTCGAGTATAATTTACATGAATTACAAAATTTTAATCTATAAATCGCGAACTTTAGACTTGACATTAGTTCTTCTAACCCAAAGAACATCTTAAAACTCCACGCATTTAGCTCCCGCAAAATTATTCTGGTGATATCTTAATTGCTCATCTTCGAAGAAAAACCACAAAATGGCGCTGACTCCAAGAACTGGACCATTTCTTGTTCGTCTATAAACAAGATCTGTTTTTGTCTTTTTCTTTTCTTTTCTCCATTTTTTTTGCAAACTGGGAGATAGAAATGAAACTTCTGGAATTTTTATACGTTTTTCATTCTAATTAAATGTTTTACTTCATTTTTTACCGTTGTTTGATTTTAGTACTGATGCAAATTCTTTTACTTCTAAACATTATGATTCTAAAGTAGAAATATTGAAGAAAGAAACAAATAAAAGAAAAAAGAAAAGGAAAATCAAAGCTCTTAACAAAATGATAGGAAAATCTTTGAAGTGTTTTATTTATTTTTTGTTTATTTTCATTTATTTTTTTCTTTCATTTTCTTACGATATTTCTTACAACTTCTTAATAGGTTTTAATAATTTAAAGTAACGCAATTTTTATTGCATATTTATAGAAAATTACAGTTCAGAACCTTTTGATGTGCCCATATGTTTATTAAACCAACATTGAATTACCACATTATACAAAGTTTCTAAATTTACTTTCAGCATAAAATAAATTTATTCGTCAACAATAGGCGAAAAAAAAACAGCATTCACATTCTATCATAATATTCTAATTCCTCTATGTAAGTTACTATGTAATTTGCCAGTATAAAAAGCACAATAAAAAACACAAACGATAATTAAATTAAATGAATGCAAAAAAAATGTATAGCACGGAAAGATGAGAAATATACGAACATACTCGACTGCAACCTTTCTTGACTATAGAGAAATAAGCTGAAGACCTAACAAGAGACCTGACAAAGGAAGTAGTTCCTTGCGCTCTGTCCGAATTTCGGGTGAAATTAGATCCTTCCCTTTAGAAATCGGATTAGAGTGTTTCGTCTACGCATATGTAGCCTTTTTTTGTCATAATATTCGTAATTTTCTTAATATTTTCAATTTTACGAACGGAGTAGCGCGGAAGCGTAATCCATTTCAATCGAACGCACCGGCCAATAAGAGTTCACGCACAGTTAGCGATCTCCTCCAATTCGCCAAGAAGATGTCTGTTAACTCCGTTGCTCTTCCGCGCGTAGTGATTTCAGTGTCAACTAAAGTTGCTGTCGACTATAGCAATAACTCTAAACGTAGTTATATATTGGAGCAAATTACAAGACCTCTTCAAAATGTGACACAATCAAAGCTTTTTTTTTTTACATGGGAGCTCACAGAAGTTTAACTCTTGCACTCCTTTTTAGCCTACTTTCCCGTTAAAAATAAAAGAAAGACGAAAAAAGTATTAAAAGTAGCTTAATGCATCTAAAAAATATCGCCAAGTCCAAAAAATATCGCCAAGTTAAAAAATATCGCCAAGTCAAAAAAAAATATCGCCAAGTGAAAAAAATAAAAAGGTAAAATGAATATCGAAAAATTAAAAATTTGAAAGTAGGGTATTGAGATGGGGAATTTGTGTGTCGGTCGGTCGGTCGGTCGGTCGGTCTGTCTGTCCCCCCCCTAATAACTTTTGAATGAACAGTCCGATTTGGACAAACTTTTTTTTGTTGGAAAGATCTCGGCGAGTACAGCTCATTCCCATATTTGATTTTTTGATTTGAACAATTTTTGGTTCAAATTTGAGCCGTTCAAACAACCGGTCCCGCGATACTAACTTTTTAATGAACAGTCCGATTTGAACAAACTTTTTTTTGTTGGAAAGAACTTTTCAAGGATACTTCATTCCCGTATTTACATTTCCGATTTGAACAATTTTTCGTTCAACATTGAACCGCTCAAGCAAGCTGTCACCCCTAATAACTTTTGAGTAAACAGTCCGAAAAAAAATGACTGACTGTGCAGACGATTTTTTGTTTATTTATTCATTTGTTTTATTGAATTTATTATTATTATTATTATTATTTTTGGCAGACGATTTTTTTTTGTAACAAAAATGTTTCATTCACGAGGGCATTCTATTCTTTATTTATATTTAACAACTGGCAATGGATTAAAAGTGAAATTCGAGACATTTTATCAACGGACGAGTTTTTTTTTTTCTTTTTTTTTTCTTTCTTTGATAAACTGTGTTTTGATGTACTTTGTACTTTTAATTTTTTTTTGAAAACAATTGAGGAATTTTTCTACGGAAGAACTGTAATAGTTACATTCTTTAAAAGGTGCGACAAAACTTTATTTATTCATTTATTTACTTTTTATGTGTCTATTTCATCTGATGAGAGGGGTATATTTTGCTTTTAGAAATCAACTTCAAGTGCTAAAAAGGTATGTTTGACATAATTTTCAGTTTCAGATAATCAAGAGAATATTGATCAGATGCTACAATGCCGATTTCGATGTACGGGAAAGTAGGCTCGTTTAGTTCTTGACAGAACTTCTTGTTTAACTTGATGTGATAACTTTAAGCGAAATCCAGCCGATTTGTGCATGAAATTACGATTTTCCATTTCATTAGATTCACAGAATTCTGCTTTAAGCGAATTCATATTGATATCCTTCTCGTATAGTACACTTTAATGAGAAGCTATGCTCCCGCGGATATTTATATTTTTATTTGTGGAAGTAAATTATTAAAGAAAGCTACTGACCAGCATAGTACTGCCCATTACAAATGATTTAGTATCATTCTATAAGCTATCAAAGCGGAAACTACGTCTGTATGGGCCATAAATAAAACTAACGATAGGGACGAAAGAAGATTTATTTATTTCAGATACATGCAAATTTTACTGCATAAAACATGCTTTACGAAATGGGAAACTTAAAACTTCCTTTTAAAAAAATAGTGGTGGTGGGGTCGGAGTAGGGTCTTCCCTGTGCTCTATTTTACTTACCAGCCAGCTTGAAGGGACTATTTTAAGCAAAAGTGAAATCAATGTTTCCAACCTTTCCCCAGTTTTCCATAGTCTCTTTTAAGTTGTATGAAAGGTATGTGACATTTTTATCATTTGATGGTCTTTCGTTGGTGTATATGTTTTGAAATTGGATAATGGAATTTGATTTTTATTCATTTTGTCGAAGATAAATGAAATCAATTGTTAATGCCATGAAATTTTCATTAAAAGAAAGAAAGAATAGAGCTACAAACTTGAACTTTTTTTTAAATCTTCGCTGTTAGTTTTATTTTATGACCAACTAGTTCTATCGTAACTCTCATTCTAATATTGACCAAAAAAAAAAGCAGCACCAAAAATTTGTTACTCAGGCTTCGCGCCTGCGCAGTGAGAGCAAAGAGGAAATTATCAGCCCGATTGTGCTAAGCCTCAGATTTAACTTCGCTGTCGTTTCCAACTTAATCACGTTCCGAATTCGACGTCTGATTGGTGAGACAGGTGTAATTTCTGACATGTGACTGGTCGAAAACGACATGGAAAGAAGCGCCGGAATAGCCATGAATGAGAACAGTGAGAAATCACAGAATCCCTGCGGCGGGCGGATGTTGCTTATTGGCCAGAAGCGCGAACTGAATTTTTTTTCTAACATTAAATCCAAAATCTAATACAGTAACCGCCACTAATAAAATCACTGGATTATAAAATCAGCCACTTTTCAAACCATCCTTTATTAAAATCACCAACGCAGTTTAATAAAATCAAATGTTTGGAAAGAGTATGTTAAAATTTGAAAATGAAGAGTGCCTCCGAAGATAAAAAAAATCACAGGGCCAAATTTGCCCTCTTCAGTATGTGCCGGAAAATCACTTGATGCCAAATAATGCACTTTAGAGCATGGAGGAGATAATGTTGAGAATTTAAAAACTCTCAAACGATGTAGGACTTTCACTTCCAAATTCTGTAAATCAAACAGCGAAAATATTTTAATATTCTTGGGCAAATAAAAATTTAAATCATATTTAGTTCACTATTTTGAAACTTTTAAAACCATATATAAAAACAGTAATTCATTTGTTTTTCAGATAATTGAAACTTTTAATTTTTTAAAGTGTTTATAAAATCAGTCGCTTTATAAAATCAAATGTCCTTAGAACAAATGTGATTTTAATATGCGGCGGGCACTGTGCAGATGAACTTGTAAAAGTTTTCCGTTTTATCATTTTTCCATTTCAGTCGACGCTCGTTATAACGACCACACGTTATAAAGACCATCCTAGCATAACGACCGGTGAGAAAACCCCCAGCTGTATCCCAATATACTATATGTTCTATCTCTTATAGCGACTACTCGTTATAAAGACCGTTTTCTGTAGAACGGAGACGGTCGTTATATCGAGCGTCGACTGTATTGGAAAGTCATGTAATATTTTTCTCTGCAAGGCTTGGCATCACGCTTAAACTTTTATAACAATGTTAATTAATAGTTTTTTTTTTTTTTTTTTTTAATTTTGAGGAGTTTTATTTTATTTTCTAAAGGGAAGAAACTTATTTATTAAACCCAAAAAAGTAGAAAAGAAGAAACTTTTAGTTTCCGAACATTAAAACAACTTTATCGATCTTATCGACTTTAATGAAAACCATTTTAATCGTTTATTCCACAGCTTTAATCCCAATTTAATTAAAACTGGCAACGAAATCAAAATGCCTATTTCACAAAGCATCTGGAATGTTGATTGATTGTTGAGTGATGGTATTTCTACCTTATGATGATGATTACCCTTTCTTGGGTGTTGATAAATAATCGACGGACCATTGAATAATTTTAAGTTATTTATTTATGATACTGATGACACCGCTGATAGTGGGTGTTCATCTGACAACGTTCCTGTACGAAGTGAGTTGATTTTACAGTTGGCCGCTAGGCGGCGTTGTAACGCATCTGGAATACGTCAGTGGTCTGAACATACTCCCGGCGTTGAAATGATAATTTCAAAACAATTTATGAGAAAAATAAACAATAACAGAAATTTGACCAATAATATGTGATAAAGTAAATAAAGACATTTAAAAATAAAACAATATATAAAGTTATGCAACTGTTCTAAATTCAGCACAATATCACTACTACAGATTAAACAAAATTGTGTATCAGAAAACAAAAACTGGTACTTAAGGATCGTTATTGATAGGCAAAAGACAAATGGTGTTCACACCTCTTTTGAACACTCCTGTGGCAGTTCTTACAAGAACTACTCTTACCCTTTCATCTTTGCCTTTAACTATACTCTCTATTCGACCCAATTTCCATTTGAAAGGAGGTAGATCTGGGTCCTTTAATAAAACCATATCATTAGGGTTTATGTTGTCTTTAAGAAATTTCCATTTATTCCTTAAATGCAAGTGGTTCAAATAATCACGCGACCAGTGTTTCCAGATTTGTTGGGTGACCTTAGTTATTTTTTGCCATCGTGATAAGTAATTATCTGATGTTTCAAGAAGGCTTGGACTGGGGATTGAATTTAATGCCCTCCCTATCAAGAAGTGACCTGGTGTCAATGCTGAAAAATCAGTGGGATCAGATGACATTGGAGTTAATGGCCTGCTGTTTAAAATAGCTTCAATTTCTGCTGTTATTGTTAAGAACTCTTCATAGGTTAATTTAACTGACCCTGCAGCTCTTTTTAGGTGATACTTGAATGATTTAACGCCAGATTCCCACAAACCTCCAAAATTTGGAGATCTTGGAGGAATGAATTTCCAATTAATTTTTTCGGACGTTAAATATTCAGCTAAACTGGGATCGGGGTTGCTCATGAGTTTGTGTAACCTTTTTAATTCTGCGTTAGCTCCGACAAGATTTTTACCATTATCTGAATAAATACAAACACATTTACCTCGTCTCGAAAAGAACCGTTTTAGAGCTGCAATTAGTGCCGTTGAAGTTAAATCTGTGACCAATTCCAGATGAATTGCTTTAGTAGCAAAACAAATAAATATTGCAACATAAATTTTCTGATATATTCCCTTACGTTGCCCTTTGTATTTAATTAGAAAATGACCACAATAATCCAGGCCACAGTGTGAGAACGCGGGACTGGGATTAACTCTTTCTGATGGTAAATTACCTAATAATTGCTCTGCAGCTATCGGTTTATTTTTGAAACAAACTATACACTCATGCACCACTTTTCTTGCTAGGTTTCTGCCATTTATAGGCCAAAACTCCTGTCGCACTATATGCAACAAGGTTTGCGGACCAACATGTAAATTTTTTATGTGATAATGTTCCATAATTAATTTTGTGAGTTTATGCCTAGCAGGCAAAAGTTTTGGGTGCTTTTGATTCTCGTTTAAATTAGAATTCTGCAGGCGACCTCCAACACGAATTATTTGGTCCTTATCTAAGAAGGGAAAAAGATTGCTTACCTTTGAAGTCTTTACCATCCCCTTAGATTTTAAATCCTTTAATTCGTTACTAAATTCTACCCCTTGTGCCATTCTTACTAAGGCGTTTGATGATTCATTAATCTCTTTGATGCTGATGGGGCCTTGTTGTTTGTTTCCTGGAAACCTGGTATTGTTTATGAATCTACAAATATAACTAAAAATACGACATAACTTAGAAAATTTGTTACTTAAACTTAAAATGTTATCAAGAAATGCATTAGAGTCTGTAACAGTTAACAGTAGAAGTTCAGATGAATTTTTAAGTTCGTTGTTATACGCGTCACTATGTTCAATTTGTAAGTCTGCTGTTGTTGTAGATTGAATGTCTGATTGTAGAAATGAAGGGCCGGAGAACCACAGAGAGTTCTTTGTCAACTCAGTTGCTGTGGCACCTCTGGAGATGACATCTGCCGGGGTTTCCTTGGACGGGACATGTCGCCAGTCATAGTTGGGGCATAAGGTGTTGATGGCCTTTACACGATTCGCCACAAATGGCTTGAGTTTCTCAGGTGGAGTCTTGATCCATGCAAGTGTGATTGTGGAGTCACACCACATGTAAATGTGATTTAATGTTACGTTTAGAGTTTTCACAACCTTGCCAACTAAACGTGCTAGAAGTAATGCGGCTGTCAGTTCCAACCTTGGAATAGTTAACTTTTTCAGCGGGGAAACTCTTGATTTGCTGCACAATAGAGATATTTTAATGTCCCCTTGAGTCGGTCTTGAGCAAATATAGATTACTGCTCCGTAAGCCTTTTCTGAGGCGTCACTGAAACCGTGTAAGTCGATGGAGACGTAGTTAGGACAGAGTATACATCTAGGTATTTTGAAATTGTTGACATCAGAAAGAGTCTGAAGAAACCGTGTCCATTCCTTCAGTTCCTCTGGAGGAATAGGATCTGTCCAGTTCAACTTGAGTGTCCATAAATTTTGAAGAAAGATTTTTGCTTTTGATATTATTGGACCAAGGAGACCTAACGGATCATAAAGTCTTGCTATGGTAGAAAGGACCTCCCGTTTTGTATAATTTTCTTGTATCACTATGTTCACCTTGAAGATAAAATAATCTTGATCATGCTTCCAGAGCATTCCTAACGTTTTTACCGTGTTAGGATCTATGTTGAATGTGTATTCTGGTTTGGCATTGTCATTTAACAAGAAATCGTTGTTTGAAACCCACTTGTGCAATTCCATTCCTCCCCGTTGCAGTAGTTCAACCAGCTGCAATTGTAGTGTTCTTGCTAAATTTAAATCATGTGAACCTGACAAAATGTCATCGACATATGTGTCATTCAGTAAAACTGGAGCTGCGTCGGGAAAATCTTTAAGTTCATCCTCAGCAAGAGCCTTTAAAACTCTTGTGGCTAAAAATGGCGCACATGTTGTACCGTACGTAACAGTCTTTAATTTATACACTTCAACTGGAGCATTTGCACTTGATTTCCACAAGATTTTTTGTAAATTTCTATCGGAATCGTTCACTAACACTTGGCGATACATTTTCTTTATGTCTGCGCAAAATGCATATTGATGAGTACGAAAGCGAGTTGCAATAGAAAATATATCTTCTTGTATTGTTCCACCATTTAGCAAGATGGAGTTTAATGCAACACCATTTCTTGGTTTTGCAGTTGCATCAAAAACCACTCGCAAAGGTGTCGAAGAACTTTCTGGTCTAAAAATAGCATGATGAGGGATAAAATATTCTTTTTCTTCACTGTCAGAGCTAAGGTCTCTTTCCATGTGATTAAGAGCATAATATTCGTTAATGAAGGCTGTATATAAATTTGCTAATGTTTCATTTTTATCTAACTTTTTCCAAAGCGAATCTAACCTGGTTTGAGCTAATTCTCTAGAATCCCCTAATTCAGAAATTCCGTTTTCCTTTTTTGGTAAAGAAACCGTATATCTACCGCTTTCATCCCTTTTAACAGTTGACACGAAGTGTTCCTCGCAAATTTGTTTTTCGAGCGTTTTAGAATTATTTGGTTCGATATGATTGTCACCCGGAAATGATTCTAACTCAAAGAATTTTTTAACTTCCATATCTAAAGTACAATGCTCCTTTATTAAACCGCTAAAACAACAGTTTGAAATATTTAGATTTCCGGCTACTATGTACCCGAATACTGTGTTTTGAAGTGTCAAAGAACCATCATGTGATTTAAATTTACCTTCCTTTAATAGATCAAAAAATAATTCACAGCCAATTAGCATATGAATTTTACTCGGAATAAAAAAGGTATTATCCGCGAGATTAATTTCAGAAGGGATATTCACCGTTGAAATGTCTAAGTTTTGATTTGGAGTTAGTTCTGTTATTTTTGGCAAAACAACAAATTCTAATGATCGGCGAAAATCATTTTGTTGATTGGAAATGATCGCTGACACTTTATATTTTGCGTAACATTGACGCCCTGTTATTCCGGTAATAGCGCAATCAATTTTTTCCCTTTTCAAATTCAAACTATCCGCTATTTCTGAACTGAGAATATTCAAGCTCGACCCTGAATCCAAGATGGCTTTTATTTTTATTCTTTGATTGTACTTATTCTCAATAAAAAGATTCGCGGTGCATAATAAGTTGCTCTTATTTTTCCTATCCAACATAGCAAAAACTGAAGCGCTGCTTGTTGAATTCCCATTTCCCTCTACTGGCGCCTCATTCGAATTATTTATTACTGATCTCGATGACTCACCACTTGATGGTGCCTGTCTTACTTGGTAAGGGCTTTCGCTCCGATTTATGTCTAAGTGAATCAGAGTGTTGTGCGTTCGACTGCAAAATCGGCATCGATAATTAGACTTACAAGGAAGTTTATGATTATACAAGCAGTTTTTACAAAGTTTATGATCGCTAATTAGCTGAATGCGCTCGTTAACGCTCATTGATAGAAAGGCTGGGCATTTAAAAATAGGGTGGCATATGGTTTTACACAAAATGCAATTAAGTCTTGTAGGAGGATTTTTGTTCTGATTTACTACAAATGTATTCGATTTATTTTGAGTTTGAGACCGCGGTTTCGGTTTAGTTATTTGCTCTAGTATTACTGACCTCGACTGCAAAAAGCTTAATAAATCTGTCAGTTTAGGAATCTCCCTTGACGATAAGGATAATTCATAGCTCTTACGCGTTTCAGAATCAATCTTTTCCAAAATTATATTAACAAAAACCGCGCTTGTTAAATCGTTACACTCTAGTTTTAAGACCTTTAATGCTCTCAAACTTTTGTTTACGACATCAGTTATATGCCTTAATCCCTTAGCTGTTTCTGTTTGCAATTTTTGCAGCTTTAAAATTGATTGGATATGAATGTCAATGACTGCTCGTTTATTTAAGTACCTTTCTTCTAAGGCTTTAAATAATGAAGTAAAAGTGTCATCACTGCATTCAATATGTTTTGCTTCTCCTCGTAATGATGCCTTTAAATAATACAGCCTTTGTTCGTCTGAAAGACCTTTGTTTTCAGTTATCAAATTATTGAATTGCAATTTAAAATTAGAAAAATCTTCAATTTTGCCAGCGAATATTGGTAGTGGGATTTCTGGCAATTTTGTTGACATAGTTATGCAATTTTCAATTTTATTTTCACTTTTGCTCGTTTGAGCTTGGTATTTGGGTTTGAATTTAGAGAGTAAGTATTGTACGCTTACCTCTAGAGCATTTCTCTGCTCTTCCATTGCCGTCATATTTTCATCGCTTATTTTTGCACCTTCTTCGGTATCTTCTTCGCACTGGAGATATTCCGTCCATAAACTGTTGATTTCACCTTTCATTTCTTCCAGAACCGAGAGTTTTTGTTTCGCACCAAGTCCTCTCTTTTCTATTTCTTCTTCGGTCTTTGGATCTGCTGATCCAACAAATTTCGAGATGTTTGTTAACTTCGCTTGCAGTCTTCCTCTCGCTCTGTTGAGCTCTTTTAAAGTTTTTGATTTATCCATACTGGATGATATCGGCTCCTGGCTCGCCAGGACCACTTATGGAATGTTGATGGATTGATGATTGATGGTATTTCTACCTTATGATGATGATTACCCTTTCTTGGGTGTTGATAAATAATCGACGGACCATTGAATAATTTTAAGTTATTTATTTATGATACTGATGACACCGCTGATAGTGGGTGTTCATCTGACAACGTTCCTGTACGAAGTGAGTTGATTTTACAGTTGGCCGCTAGGCGGCGTTGTAACGCATCTGGAATATGTCAGTGGTCTGAACAGCATCGTTCATACTCTAAAGCTCTTAGATACTCTAAAGCTCTTACCTCAGTATCAAAAGAACGTTAATTATATTTTTTGTTATGTTTTTAAGTATAACAGGTGTTTACTACGATCTTATCAAATGCTTAATGGACTGCTTTTTAACTATTCGGGTGTGGTCTCATCAAAAGGAACTTTTCTAATCGTGATAGAGAGCAGTCTGTAGGTCTTGCCACCGGTATGCACTAGCTCTTGGCCGTGATTTTTCAGTGATATCCACAGAAAAAGGGTTCTTAACCTGGAGCTATCTGGCGATTCTGAGAAATTACAGATCTCTCTGATCTCATTCACCGAAAATAGTTAAGGTACTGAAAAAAGCTAGCACCAAAAATAGTTAGGCATTCTTTGAACTATGCAATTTCCTCCGACTTTTCTGTTGCTCACTAATGTTACAGCGTATGATATTTCCTGAGAGAGAAAAATAGAAATGGAAACTTTATTAATTATTTGGTGAATGTAATATATTTTATTTATTTATTTTCTTTCTTATTTATTTATTTTTATTCATTTTTTTTTTTTTTTTTTGTTTTTTTATTTAAAATTTTTGTTACAAATCTAATTTTTCTTGAATACTTCGAACGATTAATATGAAGAGCCAAGGGGAAAAAAGATGAAAGTCACTTTTTCGTCAATTTTGAGATATTAGCGCTATGTGGGGCTATGAAGGACTAGTATCATCTGGTAGAACAACAAGGGGCAAAAAAGATGAGAATCGACCGAAATGTGCATGAAAACTCGAAAAACTACATAAGGAGCTACGAGAAATCAAACTTTGTTCTTCGTTTTTCTCGAAATCGCTTTTTGGTCACTTTCATCTTTTTCCCCTTGGCCCTTCATATGTTTACAAACATTAGCTTAAGCTTCCTTTGAATTCCTAAACACAAATTAATACCTTTAATTTTTCTTCTCTTGTAAAGAGGTTAGCCGATAGACTTTAATAGCATCAAGAAATCCATTTCCGACTCATTCTCAAAAAGAGAAACACCTGCTCGCACAAGTACTGTCTGTCCGTGAAAACTGCGCCTAGCCCTCGGGAACCGTTCCACTTAAAAAAGGGGTGATGGGTTGTGAGTGAGAGGGAACTTTCCGAAGTTTTCAATTTAAAACTTGCATTTTTGCCATCCTTTCGACATATTCAACTAAACTATGTATTTGAAATTAGCATCGGTCCACGTTGTTTGATACGGCTCAAAATGCTGTTTATTATTCTTCCCCTTATTGTTATCGTACCTGACACCCCTATTTTGGTTAGATCAGACTTGACGCATGCGTAAATGAACGCAGGGGTGCCCAGAACTAAAATTTTTGGGAGGGGGAAAATTATCAATTTGTCGAATGATAAAATACAAGCATGCACACATGTCGTACATGCATAACATTTAGTGAGAGAAAACATTAGGAATTTAAAAAAAAAACAATTCTGAAAACTAAAAAAAAACAAATAATCTCAATGTTGCAATTTATAGTCTTCAAGTTGCCGAATCGTCATAAAAATGTGCCGAATACAGAAATTATTAGGAGGTCACAGTGACCTCCCATCGGTCCACTCCTGAATGAACGGAGGGTTTTACCTAAGAAAATCATACAGTAACTTATTACTGCGTGACTAGGTTGCGCTACTGTATCGCCTCTTAAGGTTTTCATTTTGAAAACATTGTGCATTAATTTCGTTTACGATGTTCTTTTTTTATTTTAAAAAAATATGCTGCTCTATCTGCAACGGTTCTTGTGTTACTTTATTTAAAAGTTGTAGATTAATTCAAAGTCACACTGCAAAAAATGAACTGTTGTTTTTACAGTATAATACTGGCAGCAGGGGTTCCACTTTAAAACTGCAAAATGCAAGGTAATAAACTGTAAAACTAGTACTTTTACATTTTAATGGTGTAAAGCACCAATTCTACAGTTTATTACCACAAAATTAGCTATAGTATACTGTAAAAACAACAGTATAACAGTGGCAGCAGAGGTTCCAGTTTAAAACTGTAAAATGTACAGTAATAAACTGTAAAATTAGCAGCTGTATAGTTTATTACTGTAAAATTAGCAATTTTTACATTTTTTTACTATAAAATTAGCTGTGTTACACTGTTTAAGCAACATTTATTTTTTACAGTCCACAAACTGTTAGAAACCTATATTCTACCACAAAGAACAAACGTGGAACGGAATGCTTTACCTCTTTTAGTGGTTTCTTAAGTCACCGCAAGGTTGCGCATTCAAGCTTTAAAATTGCGATTTTTTCTGAGGAATAACATTAGAAATAATTCGATGTTACTTTTCTAACAAGCATATCAGGATTCAATTCGTTGTTAGTTTCATGACGTGCTGAAAATGCCTGGCATTTTCACGTTTGATGTCATTCGTTATTCAACCATTAGTCTTTTGAAAAATTCTCAAAGGAGCTTCATCATGCGTTTACAGTCCATTAATCTAAGTCTGGAAAAAGAGTCAAGTTTTCAATGTTCACACATGAAAATTCAAAAGTGTTGCAAGAAAGCTTTTCCGTGATAAATTGTTTTGCTTTATGGAAAAAACAGCCAATGAATCAATCAATGTACCTTGATCACTCAATTCCAAGTTCGAAAGCTAGACAATAAAAGTCACTTCTTTACGTTGAGTAATAAAAGCAAGGTGCACATACCTACATTGAGTTCGCCCGACCCAGAAAATTCAATGTCAGTTCTTTTATTCCAGAGCTTGAATCTTCGAAAGTCCAGTTGGTTGGCTGGATGGAAGTTGAATTCTTGCCATGCAAAAAAAAAAATGGCCGTGATGAAAAGGTTGAGTGTTTCGGAGAATAAAAGTGACGTGATGGAACTAATCTGAATAGAAATACCATGTTGTAAAGTTAGCACATAATTCTCCCCCTTTCTTCTCGTTCTTTAATAGAATCTCGAGTGGGGAGGTGCCGGATAATTTCTTTCAGATGTATTCCATTGAATTGGACAAAGAAAGAGTTGAAACTCGCCATTTTCTTAAATGAAGAGGCGTGACATGGGCTTGCTTTTAACTAGCCTTACAATAGCTGTAACTGCAACTTTAGGGGATGAGTAAAATTTCGTGCATTTTCGATTCAGGAGTTATTATTCATGAATGCGAACATTATGAAGCTAAATAATGACATCAGTTCGTGCAATAGGACAAGACAAACACTTGTAATTAATAAATTTTGACCTGGGAGTTAAATTACTCGGAGTAAAAATGTGTATCCTTAATCTTAGTCTTGAAATTTTCTTGAGAAAATTACCAGCCTTGTTTTGAATTCCATAAATTAGAAACAACTTCAAAGCCATGTCATTTATATTCAAATATCACGAAAATAAACTGTAAATATAATTTCCAATTGAAAAAAAATTCAGTTCCTTAAAATGACGTATTTTATGAGGTGGATTTTTGCCCGATATTTCATCTCTTCCACTTCTTTGGAATTTAAAGAATTTTTCCCTTATTTAAACCAAATGGAAAAAAAACTTTTCATTAAATACTTACAGAAAATATGAAACATTAGTTTCCGCTAATAATGGGTGAGAAAGATAACATTTATCATAACAAGTCATTAAAAAATTATGGAAAAAGATTTTTTGAGTTAATCTATTCTTCAAGCTTTAGCGGGGGAATCTTTAAATTTAACTTAGAAATGGCTTGCACTGTTTTTGTCACAGTATTCTGATACATGCAGACATGTTTTCGCGTGAATGCCACGCATACGGCGATATAAAATTTTTCCAAAAATGTTTTGTGGACCTCTTGGTATCAAATTTTTTAAGCACACTACTACGATCATAAATATTTTTAACGCATCTACAGACACACTGTATGATTTTCCTAGGTAAAACTAAGGCCCCTATATATACGAGCCGGCGCATCAAGATTAAGTTTCACCACTTTGGATCCAGCGCGTGTTTGTGTGTTTGAGTGGTCTTCCTTTCTGGCCAGGGACGTAACTAGATGGGGGCAGACTGGGCTCGTGCCCCGGGCGCCAGATTTTAAGGCCGCTGAACTGGCTAAGTAACTGCATAATTTTCTTTTCATTATTTAAAAAAACAAACAAATTTTTAAAAGACAGCTCTCCATAAAAAGGAATAAGCTCAATGCAGGCACAGTCAGAAAGTTAAAGAAATGTCTTAATGTGGAAAAGGCATGGGAAAAATCGACGGAGAGAAAGTGGGGAGGGTGCAGTAAATGGCATGAATATATATATATATTTTTAGAGAGTGACCAGTAAAAGTGTTTCACTTGTCCCTTTGGCTTTGAGAAAGTATTGTATGTGTTTAGTTGTGCTTTTTATTCATTTTCTATACAATATACATTAAGCATACCCGAATATGATGGTCCAGACGTTGGCGTTATCATTTTTTTTTTTCGCCCAATATTTTATTTTAATTTAATGGGGGGGGGGGGGCGCCGAATCGAAGTCTTGCCCCTGTTCGAAAATGGCCTAGTTACGTCCCTGTTTCTGGCTAGTAATCGCGTTTTGGTAATTTTTCACTGTGAGCAATTATTAGCGGCACGTGAATTTGTCAAAGCTTAGCAATGTGCCAAAACTTTTTTCTGGTAACCCTATTCCGCAACAATGAAAATTTGAAAGTAAAAGTTAAGGAATTGGATCCAAAGTGGTGAAACTTAATCTTGATGCGTCGGCCTGTCTATATAGCGGCTCTAGGTAAAACCATCCGCGCATTTACGCATGCGTCAAGTTTTCTCTGATCTAACCAAAATAGGGGTCTTAGGTAAGATAACAATAAGGGGAAGAATAATAAGAAGCATTTTGAGATGCATTAAAACAACGCAAAACGATGCTCATTTCAAATACATAGTTTAGTTGAATGTGTCAAAAGGATGGCAAAAATGCAAGTTTTAAATTGAAAACTTCGGAAGGATCCCACTCACAACCCATCACCCCTTTTTTACCGAGTGCTAGCAACGCCTCCTAAATACTAAATACCTTAGTTCTTCCAGAAAGAGAAATTAACGATTGGTTCATTTCTAAATTTAAATTTAAAAATCAACCAATCAAAAACTTCATTTCGAATATTGTTTGGATCCATCGCCAATAGAGCAAAATGCCCTTGGTTCACGATACACTGCCATCTGCCGGAGTTCTTTGAAAAATTAACGACTGGTTCATTTCTGAATTTAAATTTAAAAATTATCCAATCAAAAAATAACAACGGCATTATCGGATTGCCGCAAGGTGGCGTTTAAAGTAGAACCCATCTCGACGGTAGTGAAGCAAATGTTCTAGGGATTTAGTATTTAGGAGGCGTTGGTGCAAGACGCGGTTTTCACGGACAGACAGTATTTCGCTCATTGGAAATCAGAAATACGCATCAAAAATGTAACCAATTTTCCAAGCTTTGTATTTTAAGTAAAAATTTAGTGTAGTGAAAAATGGAGAAAAATAATTGCAATTTTTTAAATAGTATTTTTTCATTACAAACATTACGTTTAGATATTTTTTAATGCAAAATGTCAAACATAGTAAATGTCAAAAAATAAACAGTACACATCTCTTCTTCTCCTATGAACTTCCATTTCACCCTTAGTTTTTTGATAAAATTGATCTAATCAATGATATTTACTGTTTTCATGTACTTTGCAGCTTACAGAAATGCCTTTCAGCTTTAAATGGATACAGGAAAGCCTTGCAGATATTTAACCCTTTGATGGTTATGAACGAGTTCAGTTAGCAATCGAATCGTGCTTCATAATGCGCGCAAACGAGTTCCGCTCGGGAGCAAGATTTTGACCGAAATGGTAAGTAACGAGCACTACTCGCGTAGTGAAATTTTTCCCCAATCGCGCTAACGAGCTGACTTCGTTCGCCATTATTGACGAGCTGACTTCGTTCGCCATTATTATTCTGCACAAGAAATTTTTAAAACGCGCGAGGCGAGCTATCTACCGCATCGCCAGAGAAAGGTGACATTTTCGTAAGAACGGCGGGGGGAAAACTGCCACTTTCGACTACTGTTTACTCCTAATGCTGCGCGAATTAAGTAAATGGAAACTGCTCATTTCCATAACCGTCAAAGGGTTAAGCTGTTATCGTCTGCGAGTTCTCATGCAACTTAAAAATAACTTCAACTTCTACTATGTTTTTCCATTAATTTTAGAGGAAATAGCGAATAGATTGAAGGATAAAAAATCTGACATCAAAAAGCGATTTCTCTTTGCTAAACAATTTGTATACCCTAGATTTTCAAATCTACTTTTTACTGTTTTAATGTTTAACAAAAGCTAAATACAATTTTCTAATAAATTGTTAAATGAAACTTAATCCTTCCGTTGAGCATCTTCAACACACTTTACAACCTTAAATGGCGGTCAGCTTGTCTAGTGGTGAGAGAAGGCTGGCCGCGGAAGGAGGGCCCCGGGTTCGAACCCTGGCTCGTTCATGGATGTACCAGTACCTCTCCAGTCCTTGTCCCTCCTTGATGTGAATGTGTTGTTGCCCTGTGAATGGTTGGGCTTATCCTATAAACGAAACCCTGTGTCACGTGTGTACTGTAGAAGTCGTACACCAAATGACAGTACAGTTAGAAAACTGAAGCAGCGCACCCCAAATTGTCAACCTAACTGGCACAAGACAACAACAATACTTTCAAATGAATTTCACTGCTTCAAAAACTATCAAGGAGTATTTTATTGCCTCGAAGGAAAATAACTATAAAAATCTTAATATCTAAACAAATCAATATCTAAACTCTCTGACTGTGATTAATTGTAAAAAATTGTAAAAACTAAAATAAGTTCCCTTGTTGCTTTCTTTAAAAGCATTTTTTCCAAAATTTGTTATAAAAGTTCCAAGGCTGTTCCATTTTTAACACGAAATTCAGAATCAACCCAAACATAATACGTTGAACGATAGCATAAGTTTTCATTAGTAACCCAACCCTAAAAGACGTCATACCCCTCGCATTGTTAATTATTCACAATGAGAATCATCGGGACTCTATACCCCAGATGATAAATGACGATTCAACGTTTGGGTTGTGAGCGATAAGTTTTTTGTTGCATGGAACCCAATAATTAGCGAATTATACCAAGGGAAAATTTACTTGTAATAAGATTTATTTTTTTCTTCCCCACTCCATCACCTCGATAAGTTTCCATGTAAAGATTTCGTTAAGACAACGGGGCATGGTCATTATCATACATTTCTTTACACGTTGGGACATCTGATTATGGGGAAGATTAACGATTTTTTGCTGAGCAATAATATGGATATGGAACGCCCATATGCGTCCATGTTTTTTGCTGCTCCGATTCGTCTTTCTGCCCGCGCTGATGACTGATGTCTTCAGTAATTGCCCAAAATAAACAGTTGTCAAATGATGCCGCAGATCCATCAGCGAATTCCAGAGAATCGAAGGCACTTTGGCGGGAAATATCGGTTGATACTGATGCGATGTCGTTATGAAATTATATACAAATGTGTTTGCCTGTCGATCTAGTTAGAGCTTGTTGGAAATACTTTCCGTCCCTGGAAAGCCGAGCCTGGCATTCGCAAACAGTTCCACTTAAATAAAGGGTAGATGGGTTGTGGGTGATAACTTTCCGAAGTTTTCAATTTAAAACTTGCATTTGCTACATCCTTTTGACATATTCAGTTAAACTATGTCTTTGATATTGGCATCGCTCCACGTTGTTTGATACGGTTCAAAATGCTTTATATTATTCGTCCCCTTATTGTTATCTTACCTAACACTCCTATTTTGGAAGATGAGAGAAGACCTGACACATGTATAAATGCACGGAAGGTTTTGCCTACGAAGATCAATCAGACAATAGTGTGGCTTTCAGGGTTGGAAAAACGCAAAAAAAAAAAGAGGCTAAGCAATCAAATACTGCCTGTTTGCGTATTGTGCGCCTGGCAGCCGCGAACGCTTCCATTTGAAAAAGAGGAGATAGGTTTAGGATGCGTACTTCCCGATACCTTTAGTTTTTGTTCGCTTGTTACTTCCTTGTTGCATTTCCCCCCTATTTCGAGAAAGTCAGAAGAGGCTTGGCGCGTGCACAGATTCGACGGAGGTCTCGCGAAAAAATGTTAGACAGTAAATAGTGATACATTTGCTTAGTTTTGAGAAATAGGGGAGAGTGGTAATGAATGGGCCACTTTTTGGTTTTGAATTTTTGTAATTTTTTCTAACACTTTGTTTTAACTCTAAATTGGTGTTTTAGTTACTTTACTTATCTGGCTATCTAAAAAAGTCAAAAAAGTTGGATTAGCACCTGTCTATAATGAATTATAATAGAAAATAAAAAATTTGGAATTTGGCCCATTCAACCCCACCTATGGGGTTGAATGGGCCATCGAAGGTAATGAATGGGCCACTAAATGAATTCAATGAAAACATGTGGATTTAATCTTTTATTTGCTGAATATGACAAAATAAATGTGGCACTTGACATGATGATACAAAATCATACTGATTTAAAATTATATATAAGTCGAAACTGATGCAATTAAAATAAAACTGATGCATACCAATTGTAGCAGAAAAATGACTAAATAATGAGATTGTAAGAAATAAATAACGTGAAATATATATAAAAAAATAACAGATAATACACACTATGATTTAACAAAATTTATATATTTCAAAAATAATATTAAAAATCACTTTCAAAAACTTCATCTTCATTTTCAAACTTGTTAAAATTCAAAAAATTTTTTTTAATTTACTAGACATCGAGAATAAGAAATATCTAACTTAAGTTACCAAGAAGTTACCAAAATGAAATTGTACTGTGAGGAATGTAATATGAAGGAGAGAGGGGGGGCTTTTTCAAGCCATGCACTGCGACCAGAGGTCTATTGTACTATAGGAATATAATATAGATCTGCAAATTATATTTAAAAGTTACTACAAACCTATTTTGACGACAGTAATCTTTATCTATAACAGTCAGTTGTGTTTCATATTAATGCGAAAATCCAAAGAAAAGGAAGAAAAACAATATTTATGTGGCCCATTCATTACCATGACATAGTGGCCCATTCAGCCCCACCTATACTTTTGGAATACATTTAGGTTTTTTGAGTACATTGAATTTAAATAACATCAAAATGCATCTTAAAATTAGTTTATAAATATGGAAAGACTAGCTTATACATATGTATGCAGTGAAATACTTGGTACATTTTAGCTAGGGAATGTTTTACTAAAAATCGAAAAACTTACTTTTCAGTCAGATTCTTGACCATGCCACTCTAGTTTGAAAATGGCTCAGCGCAAACGAATGAAAATTGGATGAGTTTAGTAGAATAAATAGCTACATCTATTGGTGGCATCAAAAAAAAAAATTCATGCAAATTCTTTTTCATATTTTGTTAGTGGCCCATTCATCACCATGGCCCATTCATTACCACTCTCCCCTACATAGAAAGACAGAACCAGTATGTTGAAATTTTGCAGTTTCGATTAATCTCTCTTCCCATGCTGAAGACTTCCCGTGATGTCTTCATGAATTGCCTTTCATCAGTGAATTCCAGAGAAACAAAGTCATTTGGCGAAAAATATCGGTTGATACTGATGCGATGTCGTTTTGGAAATCGCATACAAATGTATTTGGCAGTCGATCGTGTTAAGGCTTGTCGTGAATCGATCGTGTTAAGGTTTGTGGCTTAGGGTTGAAAAAATCCAAAACTAAACTAAGCAATTAAATAAATAGTGATGTATTTTTCTGTTTTGAGAAATGCGTAGAAAGACAGAGAACCAAGATTTCAGGTTAGAAATGTTGTCCATTTTCCTGCTTATGCTGATGACTGATATCCTCAGTAATTGCCCAAAATTTTCAGTTGTCAAATGATAACGCAGATCCATCAGCGAATTCCAGAGAAAAAAAGACCCTGTGGCGGGAAATATCAGCTGATACTGATTCGATACCGTTTTAAAATTACATACAAATCTGCTTAGCCGTCGATTGTGTTAGAGCTTGACGTGAGAAGGGTGTGTCTTTTAGGGGTGGAAAAATTCAAAAAAAGCTGAACAATTAAATGAATAGTGATGCATTTTTCAGTTTCTGAGAAATGCATAGAAAGACAAAGAATCAATAATCCCCGTCATCAGGCGACTTCAGCAGATGTTTCATGATGAGTACATGGTATGAAAAATTTCTCTCTTTTCCTGTAGATTTTCCATTTAGTTTGTAAGAAATGCATGGAATGATAGAGAATCAACAATCCTATTCTGCCTTGGTAAGGGCAAAAGTGGTATCTGCAGCTGAGCTCAAACTGAGATATTACTCTTTAAACTTTTACTTCACCATGTATTTGATTCAGATGAAACTTTTTCAGAATTTTTTAAGAAATATTTTCCGTTCTCAAATGACCATATAATTTTGTAAAAAGGGTAAAATACGTCACAAAGAGCCACCTGGTGGCGATAACTCAGTTTTGTTAAAAAGTTCAGATACGATTTTTGTGCTTAGCACGGCAGTATTCACCAGGCAACTTGAGTTCTACCTAATCAACCTAAAAAAATGTCATTTTTCTCTCTTTCTATTCCTCAATAGAAATTCTAATCAAAAGATAGAAGGTACTTAATTCCTGATTGAAATTAGACAACTTTAGATGCACGCCGTGGTGACCTGGTAAGTTTTGTCTCCCTTTATATGTATTTGACATTCAGCTTCTGACAAATACATAGAAAATACTGAAACCAGTACTATTATTCATCAGCAACTTCGGATCCAGTGTTTTCAACATTCAATTTAAGTTTTATTTAAAGTTGAATTTTCACCAATCGTGGACTGTAGTACTTCTAGGACGACATTGCTTGACCAATTGCAACTGCTAAGGTGTTAAAAGACATCATGAATGACTATCCTATTCTTTGTTGTCTTTTTGAGCAAATCTGAAATATTTAATGTTTTAGCTCCCTATAGTAAAATTCTTGGTCAATCCATTCCTTTCTGAGGGTCTTGCCCTTTTTATTGAAAAAAGATTTTAATTAAAAAATTGGAAGGTGGGGGATCATTTACCCTTTTTACTTAGTGTTTTTAAGGGCTATTATTCTAGGTTTTTTAAAGCAATCAACGAATTGTTTGTCACTCTCATTTGATCGCAGATGGCTGCCTTTGATTTTTGACTGAGGTCCTCTACGACCACCACCTTCCACCCACTCCTGCAGGTGCGGAGCCTCCACTTCCCCAGGGTGGCGGCGTTCAAGCTCAGCACACACAGCTTCTAGCACACACACACACCTACACGCCTACACACACGCGCGCGCGCCCCTACACAATGCCGACTCATAAACACACTTACAGACAAACAGAAGCCTACACACACACACGTACGCCTACACACATCAACATGCCTACATAGACGCGCACAGACCTACACACAAGACTTAATACACACACATCTATCGCATTTCGTGATTGAGAAAACCATGATTTGAATTCAAGATGTCAAAGTTCAAATTAATGCTTGAATACTTTTTCTGAATTGTTCATCAGAAACACCTTACAATCGTCATTTCCCCTATAACCGCGTGTGGACATTCATAAACTTGTCTGAAAAAGTGAGTTTGACGGAAAATTCGGGGTTCTCATAAAAATTTAAATTTATGAAAGCGTCCTAATATTCTTTGTGATATTATATACAAACAGTGAAATTCTAATTTAGGATCCACACTTTTAGATAAACTCTAAGGATAAAAATTTTAGAAATCAAAGTTACATGTAAATTCAAGTGTACAAATTCAATGTATTTCTAAATAATTATCTTTTTTCTATTTATTTATTTATTCATTTATTTTTTTACTCAGAGCCTTACGCACTTTCACATAAATTCAGAAATTCTAAGATAACAATTTCAGAAATCAATCCAAGTTACATGTAAATTCAAGTGTACAAATTCAATGTATTTCTAAATAATTATCGTTTTTCTATTCATTTATTTATTCATTTATTTTTTTACTCAGAGCCTTACGCACTTTTACATAAATTCAGAAATTCTAAGGATAACAATTTCAGAAAATACAGCAAATAAAATTTCACTACATATGCACAAATTTATAGTAAGCATTTTTTTTTACATTCTGAGTTTTTATTTTAAAATTATTTTTGAGGATAGCACTTTCAAAAGCTGAAATCGTATTTTAAGGCAGCAGCTCCATTGTATTTGACCAGTCTTTTTTTTTTCTTTCCACAAGGTGATTTAAACATTCCAACCAAGAACACACTCTCTCCAGGCAAACATAGCTAACAAGTTAAGGACCGATTAACTGCTGTCCAGAAAAAATAAATGATCTTAAAGTAATTACTGACAAGAAATTAAGAATCGCAGGGCAACCATCAGGAAATAATGATCGTACTCAAGTATTTGGACAAAATACCGATCATCTTCCGTAAATGTAGAAAAAGTTGACCCTAAGTAGCAACAGGTGATGTTATATGTTGTTAAGGTAGTATTTAAAAATGCCTCTTTCCTAGAAATAAATGACTCAAAAACATTCTCAGAATTCAAATAAATTCAAAATAATGCTGCCGCATACACATTGAAAAAAATAAACTACTGTTTTTACAGTATAATACTGGCAATACTGGCAGCCAAAGTTTCAATTTAAAACTGTAAAATGCACAGTAATAAAATGTAAAACTAGCAATTTTATAGTTTCTTACTGTAAAGTTAGGAATTTCACAATTTATTGCCGTAAAAGTTAGCTGTATTATACTGTAAAAACAACACTATACTACTGGCAGCAGAGCTTCCAGTTTAAAACTGTAAAATGCACTGTAATAAACTGCAAAATTAGTAATTTTCCAGTTTATTGCTGTAAAATTAGCAATTTTACAGTTTAGTACTGTAAAACTAGAAATTTTAGTTTATTAGTGTAAAATTGGCATTTTTTACAAATTATTACTATAAAATCAGCTGTATTATACTGTAAAAACAACATTCATTTTTTACAGAGCATTTGAAAAATAATGATATACAGTAAACTCCCGATTATTATCCGTGATCTGATTATTCACGGATCCTTCCTACTTATTTTTTACGGTGATGATTTACAAAATGCAGAAAAATGCACCCATTTTACTTTCGCTCAGCATGCACCTATTTTAAAATCAGCCATGAAGCAGCTATATCTCTCTCGTCGACCGACTTACAAAAAATATTTAAAGGAGAAGGAAGATACATCACTTTGTAACAAGATACTGTTGCCCCGCTTGAACGAATACAGTCGGTTCCAAGGAATATTATTCGATTTAGCGGGGTATTTGTTTAAGCAGGGATCTTTTAACATTGCATCTACGGCATGGGAAATATTCGGTTCCGGGATTTTATTCTTATAAGAGGGGTATTCTTTTATCCGTTACCCGATTAAGCGGGGAGAACATTACCATGGAAAATTTGTTCAGTCACAAATAAAGAAGAGCTTTTTTAAATGGAAAAAAAAAGACCGACCTTTTTTTGGAAAAAAAGTTAAGTTGTGTGCTCATATGGTCACTAGTACCAGGGGACCGAGCCCGCTCGGAAAAAAAAGAGGTTTGTAAACTCGTGTTTTTTTCTAAAATGCGAAATACTTATTTAGATAAACTTGAAAAGCATTTTTAAGCCTTTGGTTGCAAATATGCTTTTAAAAAAGCCGTAATTTGTTTTAAAAAACACAACCTTATTTAATCCATGCTCACCGTAAAATCACACCCAATTGCATTTTATTTGGCGCCTAAAGCGCGGGAGGGGTTGATGAGAATGGATGCAGAGTCCATGTTCTCCAGTACGCATTTGGTTCCAGTTGGTTTTGACTTTCACTTGACTTCACACTCCAAGGTTCTCCCCGTACATACCACAACTCGTAGTTTAACCGGGATGGGGCCTTGAAGAGCGCTCTGTTCATTTTTGAACCAGGCCCAAGGGCCGAGCAAACCCTTGGCCCAGAATCCCCCAGAGGTATCGTTTCACTTGGAGGAATTTATGACCACGAACATTTTTAACGTCCCCCAGCCACCATTAATGAAGACGGTGGATCTTTGATCGGCTGGGCTTCCTCTATATGATCGGACTGGGACCCTCTGGTTACGAGTCCGACGACTTACCGATCGGACTACCGCGGCCCACACCCAATTCTAACTTTCTTTTGATCGATCTTTAAATTTCAAAAACAATAAAATTCTAACGTGTTGCCAAAACTCGTTTGCCAAATACCATAAAAATTTAAATTTACGCTGATGTGATTAAATATGAAATCCATTGTTATAATAAAACGTGGTTGCTATGAAACAGTAACAATAAGAGTAATCATAAAGAAAATGGCGAAAGAAAGCTCGTCAAACTTCTAATGAAGGCACAAAAAACGGGTTTTTTTGTGAAAACTTGCGTTTTTACAGAAAAAACGCCGATGTAGATGAACTCAAAAACCAAAACTTTATCTTAATACAAAATTTTATCAAAATCGTTAGAGCCGTTTTCGAGATCCGAAATATATATATACAAGAATTGCTCGTCTAAAGATATTAGATAGATGTAATTTTGTTTTGAAACTTAATATTTTAAGAAAATTGAGTTTCGTATTTATTGATTTTTTACCTGAAATATCTTACTAAACACTCTTGAGGAGGAAAAAAAGTGTTTGAAAACTAACTGTAACACTTTTATACTCAATTTTTAAATCGTACTTGAAAAGTAAAATAATCCGATTTTTATATCGTGTAAGTTACCATAAAATTGAATAAATGTCGCTGGACAATCACCACTGCTTTTATCCCATGGCTTTTGAATAAATGAAACAGCCTGTATAAGACACTATCTAGTGAAGCCTTGCTTTAACATTTCAAAAAACAATAACAATTTAACGTTGCCAAATACCATAAAATTTAAACTCGCGCTGATGTGATTAACTATGAAATCCAATTGTTATAACAAAACGTGGTCGCTAGGAAACAGTAACAATAAGAGAAATCATAAAGAAAATGGCGATAAAGAAAGCGTCTCAAACTTACTTAATGAAGGCAGAAAAAACGGGGTTTTTTGTGAAAACTGGCGTTTTTACAGAAAAAACGCCGACGTAGATGAACTCAGAAACCAAAACTCCATCTAAATACCAAGTTTTAGCGAAATCGTTAGAGCCGTTTTCGAGATCCGAAATATATATATATACAGGGTGCGCCAGAGAAACTTACTTTTTTGAAAAAATTCCTGCACTGTGAATTGGCTGCGTAGAAAGCCAAGAGTGGGCGCATCTGGAGCGGGAAATCTCCAAGTTTTGTTTTCCCTTTAATTAGTCGCCATCATACTATGGTCAAAAGAACAGCGCGCCTTTGCCGTCGAAAGCTACTTTTCGAACGGTCGCTCAGTTACTGCTACGCAACGCGCGCATCGAGGATTTCTTCCTTCCCAGCCTCGAAAAAATGAACATTAGGGACGTGTGGATTCAGCAAGATGGAGTCATCAGTGCCTGATTACTGAATAGGCCAATTAGGCCGTGGCCTAGGGCCCCCCACAATGTATGGGCCCCCAAATGGCTAGAATTGCTCTAATCGATGGCTAAAAATGTTTTATCCAATGCCTAAAATTGTAAAGCCTCAGTATAGGGGGCCCCAAAAGAGTGTTTGGTCTAGGGCCCCGTAATATCTTAATCGGGTCCTGGGAGTCACAGCACACACAGCACGAGATTCAATGAATTTGTTGCGACAACATTTCCCCGACCACCTCATCTCTCTCAAAGGCGATCTCCCATGGCCAGCACGCTCCCCAGATTTGGGGCCGTGCGATTTTTTTATGGGGTTATTTGAAATCCCTGGTTTATGTTGATCGACCACGCATAATAGCTCACCTCAAGAATAACATTCGCGACGAAATTGCCAACATACCAATTGATATGCTGCAAAGAGTGCTCACAAACTTTAAAAATCGTCTTAATCAGTGTATGCTCAATGGGGGTCATCATTTAACCGATGTCATTTTCAAGACTAAATGAAAAAAAAAATGGGATATTGTATTCTCAAATAAAAAAAGAATTAAAACAATAACTTAAGTAGTTTTGTTTTTATTGACATTTCAAAAAAGTAAGTTTCTCTGGCGCACCCTGTATATATACAAGAATTGCTCGTTTAAAGATATTAGATTAGATTAGTTTTTTTCCTGGACATTTTTAGGCAAATTCTAGCAGTGCTTAGGCTTGGCACTAAGTTAAAAATTGTCTAAATCTTTTCAGTACTGCAAAAAGTGCATGCGTATAAGAGTGTTTTAATTTTTACTTCCTTTTACGTAGTAAAGGAAGTATTGTGATCACGAAAAAAATTTCACTCAAATTTCGGTCTAAATTTTGACTTTGCTCACCCCTGAATGAATGTCGCGTAGTTTTTTCGACCTGTCAGCACGTGCATATGTACCTAACAACATACAAAGAGCCGAAAAATCAATTTCGACCACCCCCGAGTAAATTACGACGAGTTTTCTCGTGACGTCTGTATGTACGTATGTGCGGATGTATGTGCGTATGTGGCTCGCATAACTCAAAAACTATATGCCGTAGAAACTTCTAGCTTGGTATGTAGGCTCTGAGGGGGGTCTAGTTGTGCACCTCCCCTTGTGATTGCATTCGAATGTTCCCAAAGGGGTCTTTTACCCCTTTTTTGGGGTAAATCAATGTTAATTTCAATACAGACTCAAGTGATATGAATTGGCGCCACCACTTGGCGACATGTCGCCAAGCTTTTGGTCGCCAAGTGTTTGACGCCAACTTGGCGACATATCGCCAAGTTGGCGACAAATTTGGCGAAAAAATTATTTTTTGAATTTGGGTTCAACTTGGCGCTATTGGCGATATTTTGCGAAAAATTCACTAAATGATATTAAAATCAGCAATATTTAGAAAAATAACCATTGTAAAATAGTTTTTGCATTGTTTCGTGGTAGATTAGGGGAGTAAATATTTGAATTGTTACCGTGCTCACTCCAAGCACTTTTTTTAACACTTAAGGCAAAAGAAATTTACACGTAAAAGGAAGTAGTGTGGGGTCCATACCAGATTTTTTAAAGCTCAAAATGAAGTTAAGTTTAAATTAAAAGTAGTTTTTTTCCTGTGAATTTCATTTATCAATGCAAAATTTCACAAAGAGTCATAAACGAAATGCAGTCATCGGGGCAACCTTTGAGTGTTGTTGTTCTTCAAGTGAAAAGTCGACAGCAATATTTGTCAACCGAAAGAAATTCCAAGACTAATAACCTGCGTGGAATTAGTTGAATACAACCTCGCCACTCGACGAAGAACTGCTCTTTACAGCAAGTCATCGTCATAAGTAACCGTTAAACATAAAGATTTCACTTTCCTTTCTCTTGAAAAACCCAAGTTCAAACTTTTAAATGTAAATCAAAAAGCAGAAAGCAAGTTCCACAGGTCGCCATGTAGGTGGACATGTGCTACATCAAAATCATTTCACGGTTTTCTAAAATTCGTGACCCTACCCTCGGACGCGTTCTAAAACGAACGAGGAGGGTCCTCAAGAACATTCAAATCATATTCGATCTGACAGTTATGACATGAAGAGTTAATGTATTCCAATGCTTTCCTGGTTGCGACTTTTAACATTGTGTCCGTCACTTCGCTTCAAATCGCCGGTTGAAACAAGTTTGAATTATTAAACAGGCATGTAATAAAAGAAGGATTACTCAAAGATTGATCTATCCCTTTTATTTTTACGCATAGACAAATGCAACGGATTTAAAATCTTTTTTTTTTTCTTTAATTTCTTACATACTTAGAATATTTGCAGTCGATATCTCGATAATTGGGAGCTAAAAAGTTGCCCTCGGAAGATTTCTCGCCGCTTAATTGTTGAGTGCTATTAGGAGCGTCCCGAAGGGAAGTCACGGGAGGTCCCTGGGACCTCCCAAAAATGTTCCTCATTCAGCAACTTAAGGGATAGAATTACAATGTTTTTTTTTTTTTTTTTGGAACTTTATAGATATTGTTTGTGTGTTGCAATCTTCCTTTGTTGTAAACATTTGTTACCTTTCAAGATAAGGAGACCCGATTAATAAAACTATTCGGGTGTTGCTCAAAAATGTCAAATGACCAAAATGCTTTAATTTGTAAATGTACATTTATATGCAATATTTAATGATCTGTCATGCATACTATGTTTTAATTTGTGTCTATGCAAATATAACAATAATTTATAAATTATCCAACTAATCGTTTTGTCGATCCAAAATAAGCTCCTGCTGTTATTTATCAAAGCTCAAATATTTGTCAATCATCTGAACAAAAGATTGAAAGTGCTCGTTGTTTTATTATTTTATTTTATTTTTAGTGATACCTATTGTTTTTTCTCGTAAAGTAACGCTATAAGGTATGTGTGTATTCTCGTATTTTATCATTCGGCACCTTTCGGAATTTCATTCGGCAAATTGGGAATTTTCCCCCTCCCAAAAATTTTAGCTCGGGGTGCCCCTGAGTGCTATTGCTCGTTCAAAAAAGGTTAGCACTTGGCTCCACCTTCGTCACGTGGTGTCCGACTATTTTATTTCACTGTTTTGGGAATGAGGTTTCTGGTCACTGCTGAGAAAGATTGCAGTTGGCTATCATCATCACCCTGAATGAAGACAAGTGCTCCATACTAGTAATGAGCAAGCAACTGTTTCGCAAATTTAAATGCATGCCACAGTCAAGGTTGCCTTCTTGACTGGCACGACAGGCAATGTTCACCGATCAACCTCGCGCTAAAATTGACTATGCTTTCTAGAAGGTGGTGCCAAGTGCCTTCTTGTCGTGGACGGACTTTATCGCCAAATTTTAGGCAATAATTGTTTCCTTCTGGCACAAATGCTTTGGACGCTGTTGACGATATTATTTTCCTTCATGAATTTAAATTTCATGGTAGAATAGGTGGACCATTTGAATTGTTCCAGTGTTATTTAACCCTTTAAGCGGTCAATTATTTTACCAGAAACGCTTCCAAAAAAGGCATATTTTTTTATTGCATATAGTTAAGTAACATACTTAACAGAATAAGAATATAAAGAATTTTTAAATTTTTTTTTTTTTCGTTTTCAATGCTTTTACAATATTTTTTATTTTACAATTTTGGTCACAAAATCCCGTAATATTTGCTTTTTTCAAGTACATTCTGCATGCAGTAATGAATGGTTTACAAATTATGCAAAAATTTCTCTCACACTTACTATGAATTTACAATTTTCCGAACAGTTCGAGAAAACCAGAAAAGGAAATCTGAAAATATCGATGCCCGTACGCCGTACGGGCAAACCAGATGAGGCCAATTTCGGGTAGCACGTACACCGTACGGGCAAACTGCTTAAATTGTTAAGTAGTAAAAAGCAATATCTTAGCATAAAAAATTCAAGTTAAGATTGTTTACTGTTAATCATAGTGTTCCCCAATAATCAGTTTTGAGCCCACTGTTATTTATCATTTTTCTAAAGGATCATTTTATCAATTACAACCGACTCAGAAAACTATCGTATGCTGAAAATGCATCTGTTTTTTGGGTGAGGGGGGAAGTAGTTTCCTAATCGCAAAAAAGGCAGACATTGCCAAGCTGTTGTTGTTGTTTTATTAAACTGTAGGCTATAACAACATCCTTTAGTTCATGTAGGCTTTTGCTATAGCTTATTGTTATATACCTGGGAGTACTGTTGCATATCTTGGTCTACTGTTGTATGGCCTAGTTGAAAAATCAAAGTTTTAAATTAATGGACCTAAGAATCTTATGCAATTAGTTCATCTCCCCCCCCCCCTATGTTTTACGTTACATGAATTTTCGTTATCTCTCAGTTGAACTAAAATAAACTTAAATCGAATTAAAAAAAATTAAAATAAATATATTACCGAATGGATATATTCCGAGTGCAAAAAACTCTTATCAAACAAATCGATCAAATTAACGAAAACTAATAAACATACCGCTCGTTGTAGAAAGAAAGATAAGAAAATATCAGTCACTATCACAACCCAGAGTAATATGTCGAACTCATCCCAAATTCAAATCACAAGTGAAACAGAGATAGCAGAATCTGAAAACTATATCCCAGACGACGAGAAAAAAGTTATAAAACAGCATCCTCTTATCTCCGTCTTCTAATAGGACTCCTTTAATCTGCTGCCATTCGAAAACTTAAAAATGACCTATCTACAGCATCAGTACATGATTCGCGACACTGAGGGTATGAATGATGTCTCCACCATTATGAATTATCAGCTCATGGGGACATGAGTCAGGCGATGGCAGTTGGCACAAAAAAAGAAATGGCGGACCGTTGGGAAGAACAGGAGTAGATCTTCCGTTGGTACGTGGATGGGCAGGCTTAAGTAGGCGATTTAATTAACATGCAAGGGTTGGTTTCGATCTGTCTGTTGAAAGTTTTTTGATTTTTCGAGTCATTTAATTGACAAGGAATTAATATTTTGAAGAGAGATAGCCCTGAAGTTCTTTACCGTTTAAAATGCACAGCAGAACAGTATAATTTATAAATACAGCTAATTTTACAGTACTAAACTGTAAAATTGCTACTTTTACAGAAATAAACTGTAAAATAGCTGATATGACAGTTTATTACCATGCATTTTACAGTTTTAAACTGGAACTCTACTGCCAGTATTATACAACTAAATTTTACGGCAATAAATTGTGAAATTTCTAAATTTACAAAAAGAAACTGTAAAATTGCTGGTTTAACAATTTATTACTGTGCATTTTAGAATTTTGAATTGGAACCTCGGCTGCCAGTATTATACTGGAAAAACAACAGTTCCTTTTTTGCAGCATGTGGTCGATTTCAAGTTTTTAAGAAAATATGTCTCAAAACTAATTTACTTAGAAAAGAAATGTAATGAAAAAATGGCAGAACCTTTATGCTTTTAATATATAGTAGTGATGGTAGGACTAAGCCCATCTAGTCCAGCGAAACTAGACCAGATCCATGAAGCTAAAAATGTCTAAGAAGTCCAGAAACAGCAGTGGATCAGATCTAGCCTCTACCCGGGAAAATTCAAGACTTTGCAGAATGAGATGAGGAGAAACTTGGTGAGGTTGCCTTTAGAGCAGGCTTGGAGTCAATTACGAGAAAACGTAATCGATTACGATTATGATTACGAGCGTGAAAAATTGGAGATTACAATTACGATTACGATTATAGCCCTCTGCCAAATCGCTATTACGATTACAGCAACGATTAGATTGCGCAAAAAAATGTAATCGATTGCGATTATTATCTGCTGATTACGATTTCGATTACACGATTACAGATTTGTGAGAAATATACATATACAAAGGAGGATCCAGAAGTTTTGAAAGGAGGAGGTGTCAAGTTTTGGTTCGCGAATTTTATACCTTATTAGTAAAGTGGAAGGAAAACGAAACATGTAAATTTTCAACCTTTTTAAAAATATTATACAATATTGCACAGCGAGTAATATTTTTATAAAATTTTGTAATATTTTATAATATTTTTATATATTACCATCTATTTATTCTGGTAAAAAATTATCAGGAAAAATATAAATTTGCAATTTATAAATTGTCTTAATGTAATCAGTATTAGAATAATAAAATTTGCAAATATTATATTCTTATAAAATTTAACCTTTTTCATACCTAATGCATGGATAAAATTTTTGTTTCAATGAGAGCAAGATTGCAAAGGGTTGTGCAAATCATAAAATGTGTTTCTCATCGCAGGGGGTATTGAATATATATAATATATATAGCATATGTAATGCTCATTCGTGACAACAGTGTCATGGCTAAGAATTATGATTTTTGATTCACTAATATTATAAGATGATTGCAACTAATATATAATAATCTTAACTGGAGGATTTATTTATTTATTTTGCGTGTGTGTATGACCATTTTATAATAATATTTTATGTCACATTTTTTAAAGTATACTGAAGTGGAAAATTATTGCCACTAAAACCATGAATTTCAAATAATGAACATAAATATAAAAAATATTGAAATTATTCAAAGTACAAAAAGATAAGTAATACTTTAAAATAAATTATAGGCGTTTAATCTTACTCATAAGCAATGTTTTAAAAATCTGTAAATACACATTTTTTTTATCTTTAACATACTTAATGATTAAAAATAATATTAGCATTGAAGTGTAAAGCATAAACTTAAGATTAAATTATGTGTAAAAATATTTTTAAAAAAAGTCACCAGAGTGATGTTATCGCAAATGAGAGGGCTGTATTGCAAATATATATTAAATGATAACTAAAGCACAGTTGCAAATTCCCTCTTCTTTTGCAAAATTTTCTTTTCTTTCGCTAATGAAAGAAAAAGGGAAAAAAATAAAAAACCATGCCACTGTTTAGAGCAGTGGTTCCCAACCTGGAGCAATCGCCCCCAAAAGGGCGATTTAACTCCTCAAAGGGGCAGTAAGGGGGTAATGGGTATATAGAAGAGAAAACAGTAGAAATAAAAGAGTAGCGAAAACCGAAATTGTAAACATGTACGAAACCGGTTGCTTAAAGTTCAAACAATTAATCACAAGTTAAGAAAGAAACAAACTAAAGTTCAACAGGTTCTTCCTTGCACCTCGAATGAACCTTAGGTATTTTGTCATTCATTGTCCATTTTATGAATTTTCAGATTTTCAACCTATTTTCCTTCAAATTTTCGGTTTCAATGATTTCAATTCCCGAGATTCCAAGGTAGAAAAGAAAATAATTTCTTGAAAAATGTACCTCTGTTTTTTAATAAGTACGTCAATGATCTTAGTTTTTATGTTACCCTTCAAATGCTATATCAGTTCGCTTTATGAAAGAAAAAAAAATAAAGGTTTCTTATTCATTAATTAAAATTTTTAGTTTAAAATTCATTGGTTATAATTGCTTTATTGCGTACATTTTACTTCAAATTAAAGTTACGTATTTATATTTTTATAATATCGCGATGTTCACTTGCTCCAACTTATGGTTTTTTTCGAGGAAGAAAAGGGGGGAGGGGAGCGCGATAGGTGACTATCAGCATCTTGAAGAGGGCGATGAGCTCAAAAAGGTTGGGAAACGCTGGTTTAGAGGGCCCTGAGTATAGAGTCCTGTTAAGACAAAAAGTATGTGTTAGTAATTTGATACTACTGTTCTCGTCCTCCGGGGTAGAACAGCTTCGTTTGAAGCTATCATTGACAGCTGATGAAAGGGAAAATTGATAACCCATCCTAAAAATCAGGAGGGACGGTCTGGTCATATGCGCCTGAGGTTGCAAAGCACTTACGTCAGGGCTCGCTTTATGACTCTCTTCACGATCACGAAACAGCTTGCTGTCTTTCTGAAGCTTGCATTGAACCGGGACCCCCAAGACAAAGAACACGCTCCTTCCTTGGAGTGCTTTTTTCCGGGGGCCCAGATAGAATCCTTATCTTTTTCCCATAACATTGTTTCACTTTCAGCAAATCTAGATTACACGATTACAAGGCCAAATTACGATTATTTAAAGTTAGATTACAATTACGATTACGCAAGAAATACTTGATTAAAATTACGATTACACGATTACAAGACTCTCATTTCGAAATTATGATTATGATTACGATTACAAAAAATTGTAATCGATTACACAGATTACGATTACGTAATCGGCGATTACTCCAAGCCTGCTTTAGAGCATAATGGAAATCTTCTCAAGAACTATTCACCAAATACTTGAAATATGTTAAGAGTGTCATAACAATTCAGTGCATAGTAGTTTGCTGTGGTTGCTTTCAAGTTTTTAAGAAAATATGTTTAAGAGCAAGAATCTGAGAGAGTGTCACGCCTGTGATTCATGACCTCTCAGATTTTTTCCAAAAAATTACCAAATGTTTATTATCTTATTGAAAGACCAAATCCAGAATGTTTTGCTCTAAAGTTGAGTTGTTTAGTTTTTATGGACCCCTAAAGTTGAAGGTGCGGCATCAAAAATTAAGCGGATTTTCAAGACATGGAAATTGCTGTGAGCCAAAACTCTTACCAGGAACTGTTTAACTCCAATTTTCTTTTTGTATATGGAATATAGAAGGTTGAAACTTTACAAAATGAATGTTAAATTTGTGGTAAGTTGTTGCCGTAAGGTCAGTGAAGGCCCTCAAAACAGGGCATTTTTGACGTTTTTTAGCGTTTTTGAGGTCCAAAAACAGCTTGTACATTTCAGTTGGCACGGCAAAAATAGTGTTGTTTGAAAGACCAGTGTAAGCAGTTTAAAATAATGTATAAATAACCGAGGAAAGTTCAACGTGCTTTTAGCTGCGTAAGGCCGAAACATGAAAAATGTCATATTTTACCGATATTCAAACGGTCATAACTTCCTCTGCCAACAACATATTGAAATATTTTTTTTTTGCCAATGTCATGCTCTATTCTTTGTCTTAACAGAACAGTTGAGTCCTTTGAGGCGAAATGTAAAAATTTTTTTTACAAAAAATGCACAGAA
>JAXGGA010008518.1:0-56432 GCA_038373865.1 Uloborus plumipes
CCTGGCTCCCTGCCGATATGAACATTGTTTTTTCAATGGCTCCTAAACTGGGTGATGTGGCACCATAGAGCTCCACAGCAAGAAATAATGGATGCCCTTCAAGGAACTCATTATATTATTTTTTCGCCTAAGAAAGCAAAAGACTATGATTGATACAATTAAAGTAAAGGAATGTAAGGCAAAGTGAAATAGTTGAGGTAATACATCTGGTTCAATGTTAACAAACTGGAAATTTACTCTGAAAATCACTGCACATAAAGAAAAAATAATGCATTTTGAAAAAAAACTATCGTTGATACATAAAATTTCATTTTTGATAGTGTTTTGCACCTTCCAAAAAAAGTAGAAATTTTTCACCTCAAAAAAAATAAAAGGGGCAAAGTAAAAAATCAGGAACGTCATTTCGAATTTTTTCCAGGGGGAGGGGGGCAAAGGGTGCATACACTTTACCAAAAAGTGGCAAAAACCACGCCCACTTACATGCCAATACATTGATTTCCCAAGGTCAGGGGGGGCAATTGACCCCCTTGCCCTCCCCCCCCTTAATGACGGGCTTGTTAAAAATGCAATATTTTTGTCATGGCAGATTTTTTATTTCATGAGTTACAGTAATTTACATCAAATGAATGTGTAAATAAACGAATAAATGAAATCAAAAAATAAACAAATATATAAATAAACAAATAAATGAAATAATTCGTATATGAGAAAGAGAAATGATTGAACAAAGTAGGAAATGAATAATAAGTTAAGTGAATGGATGAATAAATAAGTGAGTAAAAAATTAAAGGAATAAATAAATTAATCAATGAAGAAATACAGTGAACTCTCACTTATGCGCCGGCCCAAGAAACCAACAGAAAAAGGCGCATAAGTTAGAAAAACGCATAAGTGAACAAGCCTATTTAAAAGACAAAAATGCAGTATAAGTTCTAATGAGAGCATGAATAAGAATATTTCTATAGAAAATGGTCATATTACTACCAAAGACCTTACTGTAATCTAACTTCCAAAGGAGAAAACAAAAATTGTAGCATACCTAATCACAAACTGGTCCCTTTAAAACGATCCATAATAGATAACACAGGCCAACAAAAAAAACCTTTTTGAAAACTTTTTTAATTTTAATAGCTGATCTTGATAGATTTTTATGTGCTGAATCCAAATCTGCTTGTAGTTTTTATGTATCACCCTTAGTTTCCAAGCAAAATGTATTTTATTATATAGTCTAATACCCATTTACAGTATATAGGGAAATCAATGAAACACTGTAGAATCGTAAAAATGGTTTGTATTTACAGTAAAATACTTGGAATAGTAATTTTATGTGATGATACAAGGTTCACTTGTCAACTGGAATTGCTTTATATTTTCTTTCCCTTTTTTCCTTGAAGCTTCTTGTGTAGCTTTTCCTGCGATGAATAGCTTGCTGAACTTCCCGGTCAAGTGACCAACAGTAATCCCCCATCATGTTGTAGCATGTGTTTCAGCAGTGCTGCCAACATCATCTTTGTTCATTAGACCTATTTTTTCATGTTATCTTAACTATGAAAAAGCTGTTAAATTCTAAAAATGTTTCTTTATTTCATGAATGTAACTATAAAATGTGAATAAATGGTGGGTGATGCAACTTTTTAAGCATCATATTTGGATTCAGCAACCTAAACAACATAAGAATAAGGTATTTTCATTAAAAAAGTTTTTTCATCGTTGGCCTGTGTAATTGTCCCTCTCCGAACTCTAGTTCATGTGGAAAAAATGCCTTCCGTGAGCAATAAAAGCGAAAGTTCAAAGTGGACATGCTCATTTTTTAGGAAAATAAATTAAATTGTTTAACATTTTACAAAAAAATCGGTGCATAAGTGAAATAGTTATCTTAAGAGCAACGCCTAAACGAATGAAATTATCATTATTTTACTATAAATTGCGCCGGGACAACTGAAAATCGTCGCATAAGTGAAAAAGGTGCATAAATGAGACTGCGTATAAGTGAGAGTTCACGGTACATGCTTAATTTAGTAAATGAATGCATAAATAAACGAAATGAACTATTTCACTTTGCTCCGCATGCATTTGTCAAACTACCATTGAACATTTAAAATCAAAACATTCCTAATACAAACTGAATAAGGCCTGCACTAGACATCAGTAAATCTTAATGAAATGATAATTACAAAAATTTTGTCATTTTAAAATAACAAAAAATATTTTTGTTATTTTTAAATGATTCGTGGTTTTTGTCGTGAAAAATCACGACAATTATATCAAATTTTGAAAATAATTTGTATAATTTTTTTCATTGATCTATGGAACTTTTTTTTTGAATGGAATCAACTATATATCCAGGAACTTAGTTAAAGTATTGCTATATAGATGGTGCTGGGCCATTCCATGAAAAGTGAAACCAATTGGTCAAAAATTCATATTGAATTTATGTTGCTATGTTATACATCATTTTAAAGCTTAAGATGTATATTTTAAGAATCCTGCATTGTTTTTTTGGTGAGAGTTAGAATAATACTTGTTTTCTTTGTTGGAAGTACGATATTCACGAACTTGTAAAAATCAGAAAAAAGAACACATTTTCAAATGCATATTTCTCATCGAAAAATAAAAACAAAAATAACTACTTGTAGCACAATTTTAATTACTAAGACGGTACTATAATAATATGCATTCATTAATTTCTTTTGAATTGATCTAAATGGTGTAATTGAAGTTTGAAAAAAAGAAGTTTGATGTTACATCTGTAACAAAAAAGAAGCAAAAGTTGTCATTACGTCCTAAAAAATCAAAATTAAAAAAAACCATTAATGGTCCTTTTGGCAAATTCTTAGAGTAATTGTCCACCATAGTTAAAAATAATGCAACTGATTTAGTTTTTAAATTAATGCTGTTACAGACGTAACATTTCGGACATAACAAATGGCTCTATGTTACGTCCGTAGTAAAAGTAAATTTCCAACTAAATAGGTAAAAAGCACAGGATGAGCAATACATATATATAGCATAATATGGTACGAGTACTAAAGTTTCTGGTATTCTGATTTTGAAATTTTTAATTATGTCGGCATGTAATTGAAATTTATTTCTTAAGATTAATAAAATACACATATAGTATAACTGATTATAATTTATACCTCAACTGGCATTTTTTTGCTACGTTACATGGAAAGGGAGCTGTGGATGGAGTTGGGGGTATGGTCAGGCACCAGGTGTGGCAGAGAGTAAGACCTAGAACAGCATTTGTCAACGACGCTCTTTCCTTTTTTCAGTGTGCAAACTCCATTGCAGAAAAAGTTAAAATTATTTATATGCCCCAGGAAAATGTTTTAAAGCTGACGCCAAAATTGGAAGAACGGTGGGCTAACATCGCGAATTTGCCAAAAGCCCGCGAAATGCATTGTTTTCGAACAGAATACGAAAATGCCGTTCGAATTTCGAAAACGTCGGACGAAAAAGGACACATTTTTTCATTCAAAAAAAATTATCAAAATTGACCAACTGTCACCAAGAAGGTTAAATTTTAGTTTGGTACTAGTATTCTGCTATATCATCCAACATTTTCAAATTTTTAAGTTCTCCTAAGACCAATCACTGATTCCAGGGAGGAATTTACTTTTTCCGATTTTTTTATGTATCAGTCCCATTATGCATTAATTTTAAGAATACAAATAAATAAATTTGGGTGAAGGCCCTTCTAAACTTTTCCTGTGTCAATCTTTCTTGGAAATAATTGTCTTAAGATGCATTAATTCATTGTTACATATTGACATATCGGCATATGCTCTCAACTCCCCCAGACTTACCCAAATTTTCTAAAACTGTTACAGTATAACTTAAAATATTCAAATAATGTGTTAATTAATGCTACTGTATTGTTTTAGCACAAAAATATTTGTTTATTCCTGCTTTAAAATACTGTTTTCTACTTTCAAATCAGAGATGTTACGTCTGTAACACCACTTTGTTTCGTCCGTAACAAGTTTATGAATTTTTTTCACAAATTCGGCAGTCAAAATCCACACAATCTTTATGGTTTTAGAAAGCTTGAAGTCTCTAGAATACGTATTTAAAAAAAAAAACTTCAAAATTTCCGTATAATTCAGAGGAATATTGTAAGTTGTATGACATAGTCGAGTTTTTGCTGTTTTGTGAATTACGTCTGTAACAGGCAGTTTTTAATTTCTGTATATTTTTGTAATTAAGCAATCTGCACGCAAATTTAATGTAGCATAAACATCATCAAGTTACACTACAGGAAAAAAAATTGAAGACTTTCATCAGCCCAAACCAGAATTATTAGTGTTCAAAGTCTGCGATTGTTACGTCTGTAACGATGGAATTGCCCTGCTGAAAACTGGGGAAATATTTTACTATAGTCACTTTGCTACACATTCCCCTACTTTTATGAAACTTAAAAACAACTTCAACATAAATTTTATATATCGTCCTCTCACTTTAAAAACATTTCTCTCAAAATCGTACAAATACAAACTTTTGTGTATTAATATATTACGTACACGAAAGTTGTTATAAAATTAGATGTCTTAGGGTGTATTAAAAAAATTCCAATTCTTAGTGAGCCACAACTTTAACGTTTGGGAACACTTGCTATTCAATGTGATAAATATCCTAGGAAAAATAGTAACAAGAACATTAATCATACATGTACTGCTTCATTAAGTAATATTTTACGAAAAATCAGCACCGCTTTGAAACGTTTGAAAATATCGCTTTAACTTAGAATTCTGTACTTTATCAACAAAATGGCAAATTGTGCTTCATCGTAGATATAACTGAAATGCACCCTTTCGGTTATGAAATATTTAAACACATCTATCAAAATTACCAAACTTTTAGTCTGACAGAATTTTTACTGTAATTTTTTCGTATCTCATTTGACAATATTTTCCATTTATTCGATAGCTTTATGCTGTTTTCCGCGGTTTCTTTCGTGGCCATTACGTTCATGATGCACCAAGGCATTACAGTTAGCGATAAAATGCATAAAATGACGAAATGTTTTTCCTTTCTTTTTTTTTACAAGAATGTCAATATATAGACCACGGTTCAAATTTCTTCTTTCAAGAGTCTTGTTGATGATTGCAAAATCAACTGGAAGATGAACCCATTAATGCCTAACGTCCCTTTTTAGGGACATTCCAAAAAAGGGTCTGAATTTCCCCCAAATGAGCATTTCAACCAAATAATAGTGTTCAATGAGTACCTTGGTATTGTTTCAATTCGTTATTAACAGATTGCAGAACATAACCATTGTAAAGTGTGTTCCGTAGCAGTTTCAATATGATCTTTATCAAAAATCACATCGTTCACAATCTCAAGAAAAAAGCTAAGTTTTCAAAGTTATTCCCAGCTTCCCAGTTTATGTTCATTGCTGATTTTATTTCTTCTTATAAAATGTCTTTTTAAATATTATATTGTAGGCAGAAAAAATTTTTAGTAAAAAAAGTATGTACCCTCTGGGGTCTATCGTAACTTTTAAGGGACAATTTTTCTTTCCTTAATAAAAAAAATTATTTTTTATATAATATTTTTTAATTATTTTTTCTGTCCATTAAACACTGTTTGAAACCAGTATGCAAAATATCTTTGAAAAAAAAAGTCAGGCATTAATGGGTTAAGACCACGAAAAGAAGAATTAACGATTTTTCTCCCCACCCCAAATTTAAGATGAATAGCGAATAACAGAAGCAGTCTGTTCCTGTTTGCTGTGTCGCTTTGCTGTATTCAATAAATTTTCATGGATTTGGCTAAATTTAATCCAAGAATTGCGCTCAATTTTCGCGGAACTCACAACAAAATTCTCCACTCAGACTTTCTATCATCGCGTTTTCATGTACAGAGAAATTATTGTTGTTCTCTATTTTGAATAATTTGTTAGGTTTTGAAAATATGACAAGAGTACTTTCTTACAGAAGGGACAAATTCAAATCATGCATTGGCACAGGAGTTATCTGATTGTGGAGGGGATGAGAATTTCTTCTCCATTTTCTGAGTATAGAGATTATTGTTATTGTTTCAAAATTTGTTCAGAATGAAGCATGAAACATTCATTTGTTTTCTACGGGGTCCTAATATGTTGAGGGGTTGAGGTTGAGTAGAAAACTTTCGACAAAAAAACTTTTGATGTAGAAGATGCAGTGGCGGATTTATCATGTCACAACTTCCACAATTACGAAGACTATCCACATCATAAGGTGCTCATATCAACGATCATGAAGTTATTATTTTTAATGTTATTTAGAAGCTCTTCTTTAACGCCAAACTGATTAAATAAAATACAAAACTAAAATATATTCTTTCTCAGCTTTCACGTAGCTGTTCAGTTGAGCCAAATGGCATTTTTTGGTCGCATCAAGTTCCACATAATTTTTATGTTGAGTTGAGACTAATCCTCCAAATGTCTGACGAAGTCAGACAAAGTCCATCAGACCATTGACCCTGAGGAAATCAAGGACAAGAAGAGGTGAATCAAAGATATCTTCTTTACAAAGTCCTAGGCAGTCCCGGATGTGTTCTGGAGAAGCCTGCTGGGTTTTGCATTTGGAGCAGACGTCAAAGACTTTCCTGCCCTCAATGAATGAGAGACTTCGTGTGGCCGCTTGCTAATCTAGAAATTGCAGTTTTCGATGATCTGTCACAACTGAGGGCGAATGAAGAGCCAGGCTCTTTGCCAGCGTACCACTCATGGAAGGGAGGGATCTTGAACTCCTTCAAAATCTCAGAATTTACAATAGATAATTTTTATGTCAAGGGGTTAAGTGTAGAATCTGTGACCCGAAGGAAATCGAAATAATAATACTAATAATAAAATAAAAAACACGAGGGTCTGTTCATCGTATAACACATTATTTGAGGAAATAATTTAGACATAAAAACATAAAATTAACAGCATGAATTTAGCCGTGACAAAACCCGCATCTAATACATAAAGATTTCCCCAAATTAGTGTTGAATTTCAAACATCTGATATTCTCCTACGAAGCCACCGTTACCATGTTTACTGCATCGTTCTTCTTCATGGGAATCGGCGAGAGTCATTTTCTCCAATTTTCTGAAATCGCCCTTCAGGTTTAATGCCACTTTTTTTCCTGTCCATTTCGCATTTGATGCATTTTAGCACGTACTATCACGTCTGCTTATTTCGTGATAATAGAAATTCGATGCAATGTTATTCCTTAAAGTAAATGGCGACAGTGCTTTCGGAAATCCCTTTCGTATGCTTAAATCCTTATCCAATTTCGTTTTAGTGTGTTTGGGAACTTTTTTTGCGTGATCGCTAAAGTAATCGGATAGAGTACAAATTACTTTTACGTTTGACTGAATAAAATAGCCTTTAAATACAAACTTTCAAAGATCTAGAGGAAAAAGAATAGGAACCATCTTGCTCTTTCTTTTCATAGTATTATTCTTTACAGAGCAAAATATGCTATGCGTAGGTAGTCTGAAACACCGAAAAAAATCAAAGGAGAAAAAGAAAAAACTCAAATTGAAACGAGATAGTTTTTATGTATCTTCAAAATAAGAAGTCATAAAATAATAAAAAAAGGAACAAAAAAAAAAACACCGCGGTGTGTCTGAAGAGAAGATAGACTGAAGTTCAGAAATAAGAACTACCATCCACTGAACTACGTCTAAATCTTGCGCCGGATATTAAAATACTCAAATTTTAAATTGGGTGTAAAATGTATATATGGGGGCCACGTGGGCCTAGAGGTAGAGTACTCTCCTCGCAAGGAAGTGGTCGCGGGTTCGAATCCCACCTTGCCTATGGATGTTTTTTCATCCTCTCCGTGCCTTAAATCTGTCCTGTGTTAGTCAGGGGGCAAAGCGCATAGTACGCAGTCCTCGTGTATGTTGAAGCTGATGGCTTCTGAAAAAAAAAGTACTATATATGGTCGTTTCTCCGTAATATCGTAATTGGCTGTTCGGACCGAGTATTTTAAAAAGGCCGGCAATTAAAGAAAACTCTATGATTTAAAACATTTATCTGTTGCCAGTTTCTATTTATTAACAATTAAACTATTTGTAATTGATTTTAGTATGAGAATTTTAAAAGGATTTTCAATTTTCCGTCTTTATTCCGCTTTTGAGAAAAGCAAAGTTTATTAGAAAGGTCTGTTAAGGATATTAGTATTTTCCGTGTTATCTCAAATGCATTTCAGTACATTTCAATTTAAAATGCTTTCTGGCCAACGAAGTTCCTTTCAACCCTTTTATACCCAATTTTTTTTAACAATTTTTTTCAATTTTTATCAGCTTATACTTGGAATGATTTACATACATTTTAGGCTTAAAAAAGTTCGCCGTTGCCACATTAATAAGTTATTTAACGTCCTGTTTATGGGATATTTTGCAGATGTGTGAGCAAAATGCGACCTTACTTGACATTACTTTTGCAAAGTAACATGACGGAAGGCATCTCCGATCAATTTTAAGCAAATCATTTTAAAATAGTGAAATTTTATGAAAAATATGTTCGCAAAAAAAAATTACTTTCTGGATCGTTGCTTGACTGATTCGTCTAAAAATAGCTGTCAATAAATAAACTCTGATGTCGAAATAGTAGCTTTATCTTTTTTTCTCAAGAAGAAGGACTATTTAACTTGTGAAAACAGCTTTTGTTTTGTGATATACCCATTGCAGATTTTTGTATGCAGTAACTAACAAGTGTCCCGTTTTTAGGCTACTGGGCATACATGGGTTAATATAAGATCGAAAGTCAGGGTCGGGGTTTTTCCTAAATTTTCAACCCTATCTTAGTACTTTTTACAGAGGAGGTTTAAAAAATTTTAAGAAAAAAATCCATATATAGTGTAAATTGTTGCTATCAGATAGAAAACATTTTCGAAAAAGCATATGCCCTTTAAAAGACGAGAAAAAGCATCTAATGTGGTATAAGATGGAGTGACAAAAATACCTGATCATATTTAGATGTAGACACCGTCAAACAAATACAATTCGATCTACTACAGCACGAAACCGACCTACCATATTCAGTCGATGTATACAATCTATCTAAGTAAACCAAGTGTTCAGCCTCAGAGTGTACTTTTAGATGGATATACAAGATTCTGTGCTCTCATGCACGTAATATTCTGCATGACTGTTTCGGATGCAAATAGATTTTCTTGGCTTTCACTGAAGCTTAAATTCGGGAAAAATAGAATATTCGAATGTCGCGGAAGACAGATAAACTCATAGACTATGAAGATACTATATTGGTATGAGTTTTGTTGTTTCTGGAAAACATGTTCGCTACGCAGAAGTTAGTGATGAAGTGTTTTAAATCAGCTCTCTATAACTTCTACAGAAATTATAGCTTCACTGCAAAAAAAAAAAAAAGGTTGTTTTTGTACTTGAATCTGGCTAATTTTGTAGTAAATAACTGCAAATTTGCTAATTTTAAAGTAATAAACTGCGAAAATGCTAGTTTTACAGTAGGGGCATTTCACGGTATTTGTGACATAGGGGTGTCCGTAACAAAACTTTTTTAAAGTTTAAAGTTTTTTTAGATATTGAAAAAGTACATTCTAAAGCATATGAATATCATATTGTTTTCATAGTTCACTTTATATTATGTTTGTAATTGCACTCGGAACATTGAAAATGCAATTTTCACTGTTTCGGACTCTACATTGAATTTTTCTTTAAATCTGGCTTAAACCTATTTTTAAGCCAAAACTGGTACTTGAGTCAGGTAAAGTAAAGACTCACCTCTAATATAGCTAACAATTTTAATCAAAAAGTCCGTTCTATAAAAAATTATAGATTGTGAAAACGATGACAGTAGAGCCCTTAACAATAATTGGAATAAAAGTGTAGTTTTTAAAGAAAAATTCAATGTAGAGTCCGTAATAGGGAAAATTGCATTTTCAATGTTCTGAGTGCAATTATAAACATAATATAAAGTGAACTACGAAAACAATATAATAGTCATATACTTTTAGAATGTACGTTTTCGTTTAAACTTGTAAACAGTTTTGTTACGGACACCCCTATGCCACAAACACCGTGAAATGCCCCAGTAATAAACTCGAAAATAACTAGTTTTACAGTTTAATACTGTGCATTGTACAGTTTTAAAATGGAAACCCTGCTGCCAATATTATCCCAGGTAGCACAAATAACCTTTAAACGTTTTATGAACGTTTTTAAGCGGTTGTTACAACGTTAATAACCATTTTACAACCTTTAAAAAACGAAGTGTGCTACTTGGGATACTGTGAAAACAAGTTTTTTTTTTTTTTTTTGCAGTGCCTACTTTTTGGCTCATTTTCTTTGTGTTTGTTAAATGCCTAAAAAGAAAACCAATCTTGTGGGAAATGTTTGATGAAAAAGTGTGAAAGAAATAAAATAAAATATAAGAGCGGTAAATTGCTCAAATCTGCAAAGAACTGCAGATATTTGTTTTGGGGTTGAATGAAACCCCTTTTTCAATGCAAAAAAATGAGCATTTGGATGTACAGGCAGCCGGGAAAAACATATTCGAAATTTTCTGCATTGAAAAATTAGTTTCTAGTAACACCAAAACATGTGTCTGCAGTTCTCCGCAAATTTGTGCAATTTAACATTAGTTTATGTTCTTTTACTTTTCTGTATAAATAGGCAAGAAAATAAATAAAGATAGATCCAAACAGAAATAAACAATTGAATTCGTAAAAAAACTAATTAAATAAAGCTAAAAAAACAAAAAAACAACCCTCAAAAAAACAAAAGGTAACCCTTTCTCAATTAATTAGATAATTTAACAAAATTAACTATCGTAATTTAAATTTGAAAGACATATTTAAGTCTTCTACATACTTTCATAAATTGTTTAGTGCTTTCACATCCATTAAATAATGAAAATATGTTAACTACAAGGAAGTTATGGTCTGTTTTTAAAAGAAAAGCTGAGCATGGCATAGTTCGTCAAAGTATTTTAAACTAAGTACAGAAATGAAATGCAAATAACGGAAGTGAATTGGTTCAAGAAGAATTTCCTTATTTTGTAACCATACAAGTGTTCTACCTTTTCTTTTAAAGAAGTATTTCACATTATATGAACCATGCTTCTAACGAGTTAGTTCTTTGTAAAGAAGAAAATCATTTTCATGCCCGAACGAATTGTTTTAAACAATTTCTTTCTTGGGGGGGAAATTTAATCTATACTTCAACTAAAAGTTAAAGAAGGTAATGCAAAAAAGAAGTTTAGATCTAAATTAAAGGAGGTTTCGTTGAGTACAAAGTTCCTTGATGTTTAAACTTTTGCAAAGATTTTTGTCGAATTAAAGAAGAACCCTGAAACCTATTCCTAATATAACTGAACAACTGAAAAAGAGTTCAAATTCCTCCCGTCCAAGCTATCAGTTTATTTATTTTTTTGAACTGCATAGTACAAGAGCAATGTCTTCACGTGTGTACTGCGAATAAAATTATCCACAACATCTTAAATATTATCAAGACATAATTAATGCTCTTAAAGCGTAAATAATTCCACAACAGGAAAGATTTAATTTGTGATAAATCATGCAAAGAAAGCCGTCAAAGACTGAGCTTTGAAGAGCAGAATTTAAAAATAATTTTAGAAAAGAGATTTAATTATATCTAACTAACAGGGGGGGAGGCTTGAAACTATAAAGATAATCGTGCTAACCGCTTTAAAATATACTGATGGGGCACCCCTAACCTGACAGATAGTATCTATATAACCTCCACAGGGCTGCAGGGTTAGATTTGTATCAGCTATAATTGTTAGCGTTTTTAGTTTTTGCTTTAAATGGTAGTTGTTTTAAACAAAATGTGCACCCGAAATATAACTGAATTCAAGAAGTACTCCTCAAATAATTCACAGTAAAAATACTTTTTGTTGTTGTTGATGTAGAAGAGAACCGCAGACAAGTGTTTTGGATTTATGCCCTTTCTTCTGTGAGAATTACTAATTCTATTGGTTTTTTTTTTTTTTAAGTAGAAAAACAGCAATACCGTTTTGCTGCTCTGTATCTAAAAACTATTGATCTTTTGGCCAGAAAAATAAATTAGTTATGTGTCATGATTTTTACTCCGGAATGTATGTCAGCGGTTCAATGATTACTATGTAATTATTCACAAAATATTTAATCATGTATAACTTCACAGAACATATATATTACACTTGTTCACAAATGAGTTAATATACATTGAGTTACTATCAGTTGTGCATTTTCGTGCATCTGTACAGATCGTTTCATGCTATAATAGTTTGTATATAATTTGAAAATAATTTATCCATTAATGTTTCAAAAACATTTGCTTGAATTACAAAAAGTTTTGTATTGTTGCTGGAGATTTATAAAGATTCTCTTCATCAAACAGCAGTTTCTTCTTATTCGGAATAATATAAAATATAATACTCATGCAAGCAGACATGCATTTTAATATGACACTTTTCAAAGAGATGCAATCAAATGTGAGTATTTTCTTAATAATACGTCATCCCCAATGTTCTGTAGAAAACGTCAATCTCAATAAGAAAAGTTTAATAAAATTTGAATTGCAGGTTCAAATAAATCATAAGCGTCCTTTTAAAGGTTGGATTAATCAAAGATTCATGAATGATTTATTGAAAAGAATTCATCATGTGATTCCGCCTTCCTTCTCAGTCATACATAAAAGAAAGTACTTTTGGCGGCAAGACAAAATGCTTTAAATCGCTGATTTTTTTCCCCCATCGCAACTCCTTTAAGGTTAAAGTCTTTACTTAATAACATATTTACACTTGAATTAAAAGAGCTTAGTGAGCAATCTCCCGTGTACACTTTTTTAATGCAAAACATAATTAACAATGGTTTTTTTTGAATACTTTTCTCTTGGTAAACCAGTGCAAAAAATTGCACCATAGAGTGAACTAAAAGAAACTTGTTAAAAGTCTATGCGCAGTAGGGTGATTCAAAAAAATTTTTTTTGAATTTCTCTGGTCTTACCCCGCAGTTTTTTTACAATATTCATGAATGTGATGTATGTAAAATTTTAGCTCAATTGAATAATATTAGGGGTCGCTCAACGCGATCGAATTCTGTTGAAAATTAGCAATTTCGAGAGTTGGAGTATATAGCTTCATTACCCGAAATAATATTATTCTTCATATAAAATGGAATAACTTAAAACGTTAGTTTACTCTACTAAGTAATTAGTCAATAAAATAATAGCTCAAAGTGATTGTAAACGACAATACGGAGCGTGGCATGGCCCTTAGTGAAGCATTTGTTAAGACTATCACTAACGACGAAAAACAAAGACAGTGTCTTCTTCAAGTGGTACAGGAACACAGAAAAGGTTTCAAAGTTGCAAAAAAGTAACCTTAAAAAGTATTGCAAGAATTAACGAGTTTAGTTTTCATACTTTTCTGCATTTCATTGGTTTTTCAGATATATAGTTCATTTTGTGATTGCCCGCTTTTTTTCTTCGGAGATATAAAAAAGCAATAAAGTAACTTTATTATTATTATTATTTACGTTCGCATTTGTGCCACTATCACAAAATTTGAAGTACTCCTAAATGTAAATATAGTTACTAAAATTTTGGGCGAATAATTCAGTGTATATACAGGGCCTAAATAAGACGGTAAGACGAATAAAAATACGAAGGCCACTTTTTTCTATAGATATCATTTACGATCCCGTTTTTGTCACTATCACGAAATTTCAAGGCGTTTGATCGACCTCTAAATATTAATATATTTTGCCAAAATTTTGCACAAATAATCAATGTATATAGTGGCACAAAATAAGAGGGTAAGACGCACAAAAATACAAAGGCTACTTTTTTCTATAGATATCATTTACGATCACGTTTTTGTCGATATCACGAAATTTCAAGACGTTTGAGCGACCTCTAAATATTAATATATTTTGCCAAAATTTTGCACAAATAATCAATGTATATAGTGGCACAAAATAAGAGGGTAAGACGCACAAAAATACAAAGTTTATTTTTTTCCATACATTTCTGAATCACCCTAATGCGCAGCAATGCTATAGAAAAGACATTAATATCTAGCTTTGACAACTTTGTTTGTACAGAAAAATTAGGTTGCCGTACTGCAGAGGTACTGGCAGTTAATTTTCCCAATATATGCCTAATAATGTTGCCTCTCTTCATGCGCAAAAATAATCATTTTTAATTTTAAAGTCATATTCCGGAAAATATTTTTTTCTTCAGGTCACACTGACTTCTTCATCGAATTCATCTTCATTCTTCATCTTCATGAATCTTTATTCATCATCTTCATGAATCTTTATTCATCATCTTCATGAATCTTTATTCTTCATCTTCATGAATCTTTATTCATGAATCTTTATTCATGAATCTTTACTCATGAATCTTTATTCATGAATCTTTATTCATGAATCTTTACTCATGAATCTCTATTCATGAATCTTTACTCATGAATCTTTATTCTTCTTCTTCATGAATCTTCATTCTTCATCTTCATGAATCTTTATTCATGAATATTTATTATTCATTTTCATAAATATTTATTCTTCATTTTCATGAATCTTTATTCATGAATCTTCATTCTTCATCTTCTCGAATCTTCATTCTTCATCTTCTCGAATCTTTATTCATGAATCTTCATTCTTCATCTTCATGACTCTTCATTCTTCATCTTCATGAATCTTCATTCTTACTTTTCATGAATATTCAATCATGAGTCTTCATTCTTCATCATGAAAATGGCGTTTTAAATCTGGTCAAGCTCCTTCTAAATGGGCATGATAAAGTTTCAAAAAGTATTAGCATTTTATTTTCTTAAATGTTAAAAGCAAAATTCCCCCTAACAGAATTCAATAAAATTTAAGCCCACTGTAAAAAGTAAAAAAAAAAAACAAGCAATAGTGCTCAGAGAATATTGGTTAAATTCGCATAGCTCTTCTAAGGAAATCTATTGCTGAGAAAATGGAAAAGATAATTTCTTCGAAAGAAAAAGAAAACAACGTTAAGGGTTTCGAATTAAACCTTAATTTTACCGCGGTAATGGTATGATTTATCAATTAGGATCTAAAATGACAGCTCATTATTGCTGTGCATCTGAAGCCAAACGAAAAAAATGTTTATTTTGAAAAGAAAGAACAGCTAAGCACAGCAAACTATTAAAATTGTAGAAATAAAGTGTTGACTTTTTGAGGAATAATGAATTAAGTAATGATATTGTTATACCTAAAATAAAAGAGGGAATTTTTCATAACGTGGAACAATTGAAGTGTTTACAATCGATAAACTGTTCAAAACTAAACACTTCAGTGCTCGTCGAACATTGTCCAAATTGATATTGGCAAAATTAAAAAAAAAATAGTATTCAATTTTTAAACATTACATGCCATTAGACTAGATTAAAAGTTAAATAATTAACCAAATTTAAAAATTAAACTATTAGAATTTAAAAATACTACATTTCCACTTGTAGAAAATGCTGTCACTACTGGTTAAATTTCGCTTTTTTTGCTAGCTTGGCGATAAAACTTATTGCCAAACATTCTGGTAACCCCCGACTTAAACTAAAAGAAGCCTACCCTCCACTTGATTATGATTTTCGAATTTGTGAGTCAGATTCACTTGATTTTGAGGGGAACCGCTGGCCCTAATTCCAGCTTAAACCATCCATTTACGGTGAAATTTTATTATTTTTGTGTTATGCGTTCAATGAACGTTTGCTGTTTTTTATTATAATAGTTGTTTTTTATGGAATCAATTTCTGAGCTACTAAGAACAGATATCGCCTGCAACTAATGAACAAAAGAATTTGCTAAATTTCGCACCACTCTTGAGAACATTCTGGGATTCATCTACTTATATTAAAAACCGAGTATCTATCTTTCTTTCTATCTTTCTTTCTATCTTTCTTTCTTTCTTTCTATCTTTCTTTCTAACTATCTATCTATGTCACGCTTATTTCTCCTGAACGCCAATGAACTGAAAGTCGAACCAGGTACCGATAGATAGGTAATTTTTCAGGCTTTATTAGTTTCAATTTATATAATTATACGATTTTAATTAGCGAAGATATCAATTAATAAGTAGTCAAATTTTAAGCGATTAAGCCTAATAAAGGATTAAACTTCCAAGATATTTTTTTTTACCGTTGCCATTTTGAATTAAAACGTTAATTAAATTATTGAACTATTTAAAATTCCAAGATATTTATTTCTTTCCGTTGCGATTTTAAGGCAGGAATTCAAGTGAAACACGGACGATCTCAACTCACCAATGCAATCGCAAATTCCAAAATTTGGATTCAAGTGAAACGAATTCACTTGAATTAGACTAAGGCAGGGATTCAAGTGAAACAGGCTATCGCAAACTGCAATCGCTACTGGAAATGAATTACATTAGAACGTTTCTTGATACTGGAAATGAATTACATTAGAACGTTCATCGTGACGTTTGCCTATGAAAAACGAGCTAGATAAAACGTCACAGCCTACTTGGCGAATAAGAGGAGATGGCCGACTGCTTGTGAGCTCTTATTGGCTCCGCTCGTAGTGACGTCAGTGCCAAGTTAAGCTGATGATAATGTAATTCACTTCCAGTAGCGATTGCATTCGAAGCGATCGCAGTGCTGTTTCACTTGAATCCCTGCCTTACAGTAGCGGTTGCAATATGCGATCGCCTCGAAGCGACTGCAATGGTGTTTCACTTGAATTCGGCCCTAAATTAAAACGTTAATTAAACTGAACTTTTTGGAATGAAAGAGTGTTATTTTTTTCCATTGTCATTTTGAATGCGTGTTATAACAAAGTTCTAACAATTGTTTTTATTCTAATTATTAATGACATATTTTTTCTCTGGTACCATTTTGAAAATGTGTTTTTAAATAAAATTGCAATTGCTGTTTTTAGAAGGGACTTTTTTTGGCTGCGATCCAAATATTAAAACAACTTTTTCGTTTAGAATTTTGCAATTAATTTTACAGGAAAAAAGCGGTTTGGAAATAACTGTTTTTGGAAAGGAATTTTATTTGTTATTTAGGGAGAGTGCTAAGTATGCGCTACTTGACATCGTCTTTATTTTTGAGGAAGCATGTGCAAATAATTCGATTGATTCTTTGATGCAGGAAAGCTTTTTAGCGAGCCGCTTTAGCGGGGAGTAGTTTATTAAACTTTTCCTTGATACTTTAAAGGCGAGCCGCCTTGGCGGCGAGTAGTTTATTGAAACTTTCATCGCTACTGTAAAGGCGAGCCGCCTTGACGGCGAGTAAACTGTTTAAACTTTCCTCATTACTTTAAAGGCGAGTCGCCTTGGTGGCGAGTAGTTTTCTCAAACTGCCTTCACTACATTACAGCCCATGCAACGCCGGGCCATGCAGCTAGTCTACTTATATTAAAAACTGAGTATCTTTCTATCTTTCTTTCTATCTTTCTATGTCACGCTTCTTTCTCCTGAACGCCAATGAACTAAAAGTCGAATCAGGTACCGATAGATAGGTAATTTTTCAGGCTTCATTAGTTTCAATCTATATAATTATACGATTTTAATTAGCGAAGATATCAATTAATAAGTAGTCAAGTTTAAAGCGATTAAGCCTAATAAATGATTAAATATGAAATCCATTCTTGCAAACCGTCGTTGCTATGAAACAGTGATAACAATGATAATGAGAATTTTGAATGAAGGCTTAACTAAATCAAACACGAAACTCATAAGCGGGCCACTTACGTAGAATTTTTATCGCTAGCTACTTGTAATATTTTGAAACATTTATTTGTTGAAAAGCCATCTACTTATATTAAAAACTGAGTGTCCATGTCTGCTTTTTTTCTTTGAGCGAGCTGAACTTACTGAAACTCTCCTCACTATCTTGAAGGCACATAGCATCTCAATAATTCGAATGATTTTTTATATAGGAAAAAAGTAAAGGCGTGAAGCGCCTGTTAGCGAGTCGCCTTGGCGGGGAGTAGTTTCTTGAAAATTTCCTCACTACTTTAAAGGCATGAAGTGCCCGTGCAACGCCGGGCCACGTGCGTGGTATGTCTTGAAATCGAATGAACATTAAATTCTATCAAATAATAAACTTCAGAATGAGGTAAAAGTTAGAGAGGGAGGACGTTATGCATCAATATGCCGCAGGAAGCTAATCTAGCTGCCCTGGCAGCTAGTAAGATTTTAAAAAGTGAAATTAACAAGTGATTCCTTTGAAGTCGTTGATTTGTTGGCTCTCAACAGCCTACTGCAGTTTTTCAACTCATGTCAGATCTTTAAATATAATAAGCAAAATCAAATCGCGCAAAAAGCAACAAAAAAAAAACAGGATAAGCAAAAAAATCAGAGATTTTAGATACAATATGCTTTTGAAAAACAACGTGACTTGTGATGACTAAGCAATGGCTAAGTGTGACAATTTGTGACGCTGAAAGAAGGGGATTAAACGATCGGGAAAAAATGTGACATTAGTTACGAACACCCCTTAAGGCTGTTAGGAAAGATCTTTGCAGATGTCAAAAGAAGTTGTTCCAAATATTAAATTGTTACAGTATTTTAAAGTAGACAAAACAATCATACGCTTTACATTGCTTAATTTAAATACATTTTCTAAGATTCACAAATTTAAAAGCTATTCAATAATAGAAAAAAAATGCTCAAGTAAATTATTCCTTATTTCAACTGTTTTTGGCTGCATTAGAGATTTTTAGCTTCGTTTGAAACACAATTCAAAAGAAGCGAAAAAAAGATATTATCAATGCCTGCAGAGATGGAGATGCAAGCATTTGTTTTCAGCTGAAAAGATAACTATTCATGTTATGCCAACCACCGTTTCTTTTCCAGCGGGTTTGATTTCTTTAAAGGACTAAAGTCTTTCCATAGGTGAAAAAGCACCGAGAATTATTTCTTTTGCTGTGACACTGTTCCTGTGAGATGCGAAATAAAGGGAGATGAAACAACATTGCTAGAGGCGTAACTTTAACGCCTGAAAAGGTGTTTCTCAAAATTGAATAAAAAGTGTTAGGTGGGTAATTCCATTGTGACTAACATAACATTTAGAGTAAATTTTTAATCTTTCTTTCTGTGTGTGAGCCTTATTTTGGTCACAATACCAAAAACAAGGTGTTATTCTTCTCCGCATAGATGAGTTGTTTAAGTTAATATACAAAAAGAATAATATTAACTTCATTTTTGGCAGTTAGAGGACATTTTGATCAACGTGACTAACATAACAGATCTGTTTCAAATTTGTTATGTTAGTCACGTTGATCAAAATGTCCTCTAACTGCCAAAAATGAAGTTAATATTATTCTTTTTGTATATTAACTTAAACAACTCATCTATGCGGAGAAGAATAACACCTTGTTTTTGGTATTGTGACAAAAATAAGGCTCACACACAGAAAGAATGATTAAAAATTTACTCTAAATGTTATGTTAGTCACAATGGAATTACCCAGGTACAAAAATAGTTTTGCTTTGAACCGTAAACGAAAATTTTGAGCCCCCACCCTCCCCCACTAAACACTGCAATAAAATAGTTTGTCTTTATTACAGTTTTGTTTTTGAAGATCATAAAATGTGACAGTCAAATATCTCTTTTTTTTAATAGTGATCTAGTTTAGCTTAGAAACCAGTATTTGTTTTTACGAAAGTGTTCTTAACTATAACGTGCAGAAAATGATAGCAATTAAAGAAATTTTGTGTTTTAACAGCCCAGAAGCAACTAAAGATATTAATTTCTTGAATCAACTTTAAATTGAAAAATGATGTAATAATTTATTGAGAAAAAACACTAACTATCCCATGGCAAAAATTATAAGTTTTAATTAATAATAAATGCCAATTTATTTTTCAAGTACCCAGTTTTAAAAATAAATTCTGTTGAAATAATATTTTTAATAGCAGTCATAATCATAAACAAATGTGACAAAAATGCACAAGTTAGTTTTGCCCTTTATCACAGATAGACTACACCTCTCCCCTCCCATCCTTATTTAAAGAAGAAAAAAAAAAGAAATGAAAATCGCTACGGACTGTTATAGCAGCGAAACGTAAAAATACGAACACTACTCCATAATCTAAATAGTTACACGATACAAATTAAAATAATTTCCTGTTAAGAAAAAAAAACATTTCAATCTTGTCCAGAAAAACCTTACAAACCATGTAAATATGTGTCATCTAACCCTATTAAAGTCTATACATATAATATAACATTAAAAAGACTTGTCTTTCAACGTTTTCATAGCTGTTTAGTTAGCTAACTAACAGCTATAAATAAAGTGTTAGCACCACTCTGATTAGTTAGCTGTTAGCTCTCTATTCAACTGTATAGTTAGCTAACTAACAGCTATAAAAAATGTTAGCACCATATTAACAGTAATATAAACAGTTACAATACAAATTCAATTAATATCCCACTCAGAAAAAAAAACATTTCAACATTGTCCAGAAAAACCTCACAAACCATGGAAATGTGTCATCTAACCCTATTATGTCAGTACATATAACATAACATTAAAAAGACTTGTCTTTTAACATTTTTTATAAAAAATTTTTTTAATACTTCTTCATTAATCAACCAAAAAAAAGCTATTTCCTTAATGCAAATGCATTTTGAAGAGATTGCAAGATTCCTTAATGATAGCTTGCGTCTTAGACGACAGGAATCAGCTAACTTTTTACCCTTGTTCCGATATTCATTAATCTTATCTTCAAAATATGCAAAAAGGTTTTTAAACCATCATTAAAAGGCATTAGCATCCTACGTCTTCTGGTTTCTTCACGTGAATAACTAGGCTTTAGTGATTAGTTTTTGACATGTATTAAACTTATGTTAAATTGTTTTTCTCTTAATGTATTTTGTGTAATCATTTAAACTTGATCGATAAGTCATTAAAGAAAACTGAGTGTACTTTCAGTTTTGAGAAGTGAAGTAAAAAATTAAAACTCTTAAAAAAAAAAAAAATCTGGTATGGACCCCACACTACTTCCTTTTACGTGTAAATTTCTTTGTAGTTGCCTTAAGTGTTAAAACAGTGCTTGGAGTGAGCAAGGTAACAATTCAAATATTTACTCCCCTAAACTACCATGAAACAATGCAAAAAACATTTTACAATGGTTAATTTTCTAAACATTCCTGATTTTAATATCATTCAGTGAATTTTTCGCAAAATATCGCCAATAGCGCCAAGTTGAACCCAAATTCGAAAAATAATTTTTTCGCCAAATACGTCAAACACTTGGCGACCACAAGCTTGGCGACATATCGCCAAGTGGTCGCGCCAATTCCTATCACTTGAGTCTGCATTGAAATTAACACTGATTTACCCCAAAAAGGGGTAAAACACCCCCTTGAGAACATTCGAATGCAACCACAAGGGGAGGTGCTCAACTAGACCACCCTCATAGCTTACATACCAAGCTAGAAGCTTCTACGGCATATAGTTTTTGAGTTATGCGACATACATACATCCGCACATACGTACATACAGACGTCACGAGAAAACTCGTCGTAATTAACTCGGGGGTGGTTGAAAAGGATTTTTCGGCTGCTTATATGTTGGTAGGTACATATGCACGTGCTGACAGGTCGAAAAAACTGCTGAACATTTATTCGAGGGTGAGCAAAATCAGAATTTAGACTAAAATTTAAGTGATTTTTTTTCGCAATCACAATACTTCCTTTACTACGTAATAGGGCTGCGACATCGATGTCGATGTTTTGGAAACATCGATGTTTTTGCTAAAACATCGATGTTTTTACCATCGATGTTTGAGAGTCGATGTTTTCCCAACATCGATGTTTGGGTTCGATGTTTTTTTCGATGTCGATGTTTTATAATCCATAAAAAAAAGCTTAATAAAAATATGCGATATGCTGACGCATTAATAAGTTCTCATCCTTAATCTGAAGTTTCAGTATTAATCTCAATAAAAAATATTTTCTATGATTATTATCGATGTTTTGCTCTCGATGTTTCTAAAACATGCCTAATTTGCTTTCGCCATATTTTTTTAATTTTATTTAGTTCATTATTATTCTTTATGTAAATGTTTTATATTTCAGCAAAAATAAATAAATAAATAAATAAATAAATCACAAAGATATGCGCCAAAAGTTACAACGTTAATCAGCCGTTACACTATCAATCTCGTTAGAAGACGTTTTTGATAGTTACCATCGATGTTTTAAGGTCGATGTTTTTTTAATGATCGCTGTTTTTCTTTTCTTTCGATGTCTGTTTTACACTTCAGCAAAAAGCAAGAAAAATATGCAATAAAAAAGATTCATCTTTAACAGATGCAATATCTATCGTATTAAAATAAAGTTTTTAAAAAAAAATATTAACGATGATTTACGGTCAACAATTTTTAAAAATCGTTGTTTTTGTTTTGCTTTTGAATTTTTTTTCGATAACAGTGTTTTAAATTTCAGCAAAGAAAGTTTAATAAAAATATGCGATAAATAAAAATAACAGTTAATCAAAAGTTGCAGCATCTATCTCACTAAAAAAGTGTTATATAATTGACATCGATATCATACGGTTGATGTTTTTCAGGAGACAAAAGATAAATCTAATTGAGTGATATAAAAATGCGAAATGTATTGGGGAGTTACTGTATTACTGTACATTTAAATGTTTAAGCAATTTATATAAAAAAAGATCGATGTTTTGAAACATCGATGTTTGAAAACATCGATGTTTTTTGGTCGATGTATCAATACCATCGATGTCTGTATTTCGATATATCGATGTCTTGAAACATCGATGTTTTACCTTCGATGTCGCACCCCTACTACGTAAAAGGAAGTAAAAAATAAGAAAACTGAAGTATTGTTGTGAAGGGTTTGTGATACAATCAGATATATACTATTGTATTATTTGTCACGCATTTTTTGATACTGGAAATATACGAGAGCTGTTGGGAAAGTATCCCACCTTATTCCGTTTTGTGTGACAACCAGATAGATATGAATCAATGGAGCTTACATGAGCCAACTTAAAACCTCACTGCGCATTAAGGTGGTTCAAAAAAAATTTTTTTTTTTGCTACGGACCAAGGCGCACCCTACTTTTTTTACATTTATGTACAAGATCACCCTCCTAAAATTTCAGCTCCCTACTGTTAATGGAAGATGGTGCTCAAACACCCTTCATTTTTACGCTTTTTCGTAATTTTCACAATTTTTGAGTTTTTCAGACTAAAGAGACCAGTTTCTTGGAAAAGATTTTTTTTTCAATTATTCTCATTTTCCAACGTATAAATATTAGTTCAACCAATTGGAAACTTTCTTAATCGTTTGAATCTATATAGCAACACCTTTGATACAATCAATTATTTAGTAGATCGCAGCGTACAATGTAGATTGCAGTACTACTTGTCTGCATGTTGTGCTATGATTTTCAAAACTTACACTTGCTAAAATAGAGTTGTGAAAGAGCTGTGCAAAATGTTTCTTATGTTTTTAAAGTAGTGGGATGCAGAGAAAATTTGTTCAAGATTTAAAGTTTTAAACTAATAGTGCTAAGGGTATCACAAGAAGAATGAATTAAATTATAAAAACTAATTGCAAAAAATAAACTATTGTAGCTAGTCTGGCATAGAACTAATCTGAAATTTAGGCAAAGATATTTACTTCGTGCTTATTTTGGTCATTATATTCCCCACAAGTTCTATTCTTTTTAATAACTTTAAAGTGAAAAAATGTTTGGCAAAGAATTAAAAAAAAAAAAAGAATGTTGCACATAGAACTTAAAAAATACTTTAACAAGTTTGAAACTTCAACTGTAAGCTTTTTATAAATCTATAGATAAATCTATGATCACTCTTGCTGATTATAAAGAGATAATTGAGGTATAATTAGTCAATTAGGGAGCCTTTCTGAGAAAATCCAGTCTCTTATATGCATCAAAATATTTGTGTTCCTAAATAAGAAAGAGATTTTTCATTTAATCATGAGCGAAAAACCTAAGTACAACACGTTTTACAGTTTTAGCTCCTTTTTGTACAGTAAAACAAATAGATTGAACATTAATAAATGTTCCATTTGCTATTAAAGCTTCTGGGAATATCTGAAGTTGGAAAAAACCTTATAAGATATGAACGACCTGGAAATTGAAATAACAACTAGGACAGTTTTGTTAAAGTACTTGTGACACCTTTCTGGTGAATTAATTAGTTTGATTTAGCTTTTCGCATCGAATTCTAGTTGAAAGAAAAGCAAGTTATTACAAGAATAAATGTGTGAAATTTAACAAGTGTAGTACCGTAAAGTCGGGTTACTTGGACCCTAGGGGGTTACTTGAGCCCATTACAGTAAAATGATAAAATCTAGGTTTGGTACTTATTAGTGGAAGACTTGCACGTAGTTCCTCGTTTCTCCTCTAGGTAGAAGCACTCTGCAGTTTCTAATGCTAGTACCAAACCCAGATTTTATCATTTTACTGTGGGCTCAAGTAACCTCCTTGTGGGTCCAAGTAACCCGACTTTACGGTACAGAACAATTGGATTTTTTTCAAACATGAATATTAGGGATTATTTAACATTTTAGGATTTACTAACATTCTTCGTCCTACGCCCCAACGAATGCAAATATAATATCAATCACACAATTAGAAGAAAAATAATAAAATAAATAAATAATGGTGATTAACGTTGCTGAGGGAAATGTTCAAATAATTCGAGAATTTAACAGAATTTTTTTCAATAATGAAGACAATAAGCAGTTTCTTTTACCTGCTGTTGAAGCAAATTGAATTCTTATCCTTGCTGAGACAATAAAATATTCAATACTAAAAGTATCTCTCTCAAAAAAAAATCTATATATAAATATACATAGAAAGTTGAATTGCATAGCAAGAAGTTTAAGTATTTTGTCTTTAGTTAAAAACTTCTAGCAAATTTCAGTATAACAACACTGCTCGGCACAAAATGAACTTCAAATGTATCTGACACTATTCTTGCTGTTTCTTATGTAAAATGCCCCACTGAATCCAAATATGATCTCCGTTTCCCCCTCCAATTTGATCGCTCGAACATAACTGGAATTAATATAAATAATACCGAAAGGTTCACTGCTGAATTAAATCTGCGGTGCGACTCATATGTAACATGCGATGTTTCCAAGGTTTAAAAAAAAATTTACAGCTTGAAAAAGTTTTTGGACTTGGTCATAGAAGGCAGTCCGATATTATTGTGTTGCACCAAAATATAAGTGTAAAATTTTGAAGCTGGAGAAAATGAGTTGTTGTTGATATGGTAAATATTTTACGGAGGGGAGGGGAAAATACCCCCATGAGTCTCCTAACTTGGGAAAAGTGTTTATGATTTTGAACTTTTCACCTCTCTAGCCCTACAGAAGAATGTTAATGGTAAATATAATGCTTCCTTCCCCTCCAAATAATATCTATGAAATTGTCGAAATCTGATGAAAATAGGAGGGGAGGGGGGGGGCGCTATTTTCAGAAAGTGGGAGACAATGGGGGGAAAAGGTGGCCATATTAGGATTCAGGGTATCATTGAACATAAGAATCAGCAAGAATGATAGCAAAACACCAGGAATTTTTTTTTGCCGCTCAACCGAAAAACGCTTGAAATTGACAAAAACTGGAGAACTATTTGAGCTTTGAGCACCGTCTTTTTATTTTAGTAGGAAGTTGAAATTTTGGCAGAATATTAGGGTGGATAAAGGTAAAAAAATGAGCTACCGCCGTGACCTCTAGGACAAAACTTTTTTTTTACCATAGGTTTGTGAACCACCCTACTGCGCATGTGAGATTTTTTTTTTTTTTTTCAATATGTATATACTGCCATGCTAAGCGCGAAAGTGGTATATGCAGTCGATCTCAAACTGAGAAAAAACTCTTTGGAAGTTTTGCTTCTCCATGTGTTGGATTTGGATGAAATTTTTTTTACAAAATGTTTTTTTTTTTCCTCAAATGAGCACAAAACATTGTATGTGGGTAAAATACGTCACAAAGAACCACCTGGTGGCGATAAATCTTTTTTTTTTAAAGTGCAGAAACGACTTTTGTGTTTAGCACGGCAGTATATATATATAGTCTTTCAGTAGCATCAGTCGCTGGCTACCAGAACTTGACTGTTGTAAGGTGTAGTGCTTTCGTCTTTTTTATAATTTCAAGCAAAATGGCAAAACAACTGGATCAGAAATAACTTTTTGATCGCCTTTTGAGTTTGGGTAATAGACACAGCTCACACGAGGTCTTATCAGGTTCGGAAGGACCCTATTGAACTACAGGCGTCGGCGTCGGGTTGTTTTCCAAAAGCGTCCAAGCATTTTGTTGCACGTTGTCCCACTTCACCCCCCCCCCCTATCACAAGTCACGCTTTTTTATATAAAAGCATTCTTTTTTTGAACACCCCCCCCCCCACACACACGCACATCATTTGCGCAGGCACCCCCTTATGTGCAGCTCTTTTCTCCCTCTCACTGACGGACAAGTAAAGAGCTCCAAATAAATGAAGTGGCAGTCACAGTATGACTGCCACTTGACAGAAGAAAAAGAGTGACTCTTTTTCTTGTCAGAGCACAAACTTTGAGAATCGCACACGCAGCTTATTTCAACAATCTAGCTAAAAAGTTTTTGTTTTTAAATATTTTCTGGAAGAATAATTTTATTCTTAGCCTTTCTGTCGAGATTTTAGTAGAATGTTGAATGCTCTTTTATGCTTTTCATGCTATAATTCTCTAAAATACTTTTACAAAGATTATTATTGACGTAGTATGCAAGACATCAGAATCAATGCATATTTAAAAATGCTTTAGTATAAATATTGTAAATTAAAACTCGCAATACAAAATTTCAATTTTTCCATTGAGCGAATGTACCAGATTAGTGCTTTGAGAAAGTTTGTATTAAGCAGAAGTTAACCAATATGTTCTGGACGGATCTTACGTTATGTGCGAAACCTTACCAAGATTGGTTGAAGCGGTAAGATATTTCTGATATCTGATATTTTACTTGTATGAGTTTTTATCTGTATGAAACAATTTTACTTTAAAAAATACGTACAAGATGTCTTGAAAATATTTTTTTTTTTTTGGCTGAAGCGTCAAAAATGTCACAGAAAAACAAAGCCTTTCAATAATTTTCCCCAAATGGGAAAAAATTCTTCATAATTACACTTTTAGAACAGTATTGAAGATTTAAATACTGTAATACACTAGCACTATGTAGGATATACTGTTTAAGATATGAGTTGAAATTATTCGAAAATAACAAAGCAGTCACTTATTGGGAGCAATATTTTTAAAATTTCGTACAAGTGATTAAACTTGTTTCAGAATTTTTTTTTTTAATAATTCATATGCTCTGTTTTATTTTCATAAATTCATTAATTAAGCCCGTTTAAATTGCAAGTTAGTTTTTAACACTAAAGATTATTTTCAAAGAGTTTGGAAGCTTCTTTTATTTGGCGGCTCTTCATTTAAAGCGTTTTTGTTTTGTGAATTTATCTTTTCCGTCAAAGAATTATTTAAAAGTGCCAATTTGGCGCTGAATAAAATTAAGCTGCTGAACAAATTTGCTAAAAGAACTTTAAATTCTCGCATCTTTAGTGCTTTTTCTCATTTTGTGAAGAAAAATAATTCCTTAACAATATTGGAGACAATAGACATAAACCGACACTTAATTTAAGCTTCTTTTATGTTTTTTTTTTCTTATATTCGACTTCTAGTAAGCTTTATACAAATGAATTATAGAAAATTTACTTTTTAAAAAGGTATTCCTAAGTTTTAAGAACAATTAATCGTTAAGCATCTCCGCATAGGATAATTTTCTTCAAAAATTTTCTGTTATGTTAGTTAATTATTTTTTCTTACCTTTTTTATGCTTATTCATTTATTTATACATTTTTAATTTCAGCTAATGGTTCAACCGCATGCTTAATACCAGGGCCGTCATTTCGGGGTGTCAATTGCCCCCCCCCCCTCTTGGCTTTGAGAAATCAATGTATTAGCATACAAGTGGGTGTGGCTTTTGTTGTTTTCTGGTGAAATTGCACTATGCTTGCACCATTCCCCCCCCCCCCTCCCCTCCCTTGCAAACCTGAAATGAGTTGCCTGCTTAATATATTCAATACCTTAATCCTAGTTTCTAAATTTCTAATAAGCTTGTTAAATATTTTATAAAATAACCCTTATGGCTCCTCAATATTTTTAAACAATACGTTTAAGTCAATAAGTTCTGGGCATGTGTCGCTTGGCAACTGTACATTGAGTTGTCCAGAATCGCTCTGCCAACTAGTTGGGAAGTTCATATTTTAAGAACAATCAATGTGACAGACCTCCTCGTGGTACAGCCTGGAACACTCAAAATCAATCAGACCACTGCCGTTTAATGGGTCTCTGTTTGTGGTTCATGGAATATCATATGTACAAGAATTATCATCAACTGTAAATCAGATGAAATAGGAGAGTTACATTTTTTACTTTTCATGTTGAAAATCAATTTCATTTCTTTCCTAATTTTTTAGCCTTTACAGATTAAGAGGAAAATATATATTTAGTATAACATAAAAGAAGAAACTCTACATACGACCATAAATATGGCAGCCTAAGCTTAACATTATCATACTTAAAACGAGAAAAATCCATCCTCTAAGTCCAACAGGATGTTGTCCCACCTTTGACGCTTTAAGGCAGCATTTTTCATATATTGCAGTCCATTTTCTGTGTTTAATAACTTGCGTCATAAAGTGACATGGCTCTGAAAAGTAAGTACACAAATTTTCGCTACTGGTTTTATGGGGTTTTCTTTTGAGCTGTTAAATTTTACGACCTGAAATATTAACTTGAGTGATTTAAGCTACAACAGCTTGCGTTGAAACCATATTTTTTCGCGATTCCCCTTCTTCGCCTTAAATCAATTGCTAAGTAATAAACGTATTCTTAAGAGGTTTAAAAATACGAAATTACCACGCTATTTGGGAGATAATTAGCATATATTTTATTCTGAATGTTAAATATTCCAGTGAAAAGTACTGCTTTGCAACAAAGATAAAAAATGTTCTTTCAACTAGAAAAATTGTAGAGGCTGATATTAAACTAGAGAAATCTATAGTGTACATGATTTATCCTTAAGTAAAGATTGATTTTAATTTATATACTTTATAAAAACACAAACTGAGACAACTGGGTTCTGAACTATAAACAAACATTTCTCATCACTTGTGAACTGCTGTTACTTCGATAAAAAATTTTAAAAAATGATCTAGCTGCGAATTTGAAAGTGTTTCGTTTTTCTACACTAAACAATAAGAGTAACTTGTATTTAAGTTATACAGGGTGTCCACTCCAATCGTGGACCAATAGCTAATTTCTAAACCGTTAGAGATACGCATATAGTTTATTTAGGAAAAAATCTCCAAATTATGAAAGGAATTTTGGGTCTATTCAATGTTTTTCAAAAAATCAAATTTTGAAAGAGTTACGAAATTTAAATTTTTATACAGTCCCCCAGTCCTATCAATCATGTTTAGTAAAACATTCTTGACACTGTAACGTTTAAAACTAAAAAAAAATCACTCCTCTACCACAAAAATTGACCGAGTTATGACGTTTTGAAAAATCAAGATTTTGCATTATTTCATGACGTCATCGAGAGATCACTTAAGGGACCGTATGCGAAATCCTTCAAAATCTTGATTTTTCAAAACGTCATAACTCTGTCAATTTTTGTGGTAGAAGAGTGATTTTTTTTTAGTTTTAAACGTTACAGTGTCAAAAATGTTTTACTAAAGATGATTGATAGGACTGGGGGGCTGTATAAAAATTAAAATTTCGTAACTCTTTCAAAATTTGATTTTTTGAAAAACATTGAATGGACCCAAAATTCCTTTCGTAATTTGGAGATTTTTTCCTAAATAAACTATATGCTTATCTCTAACGGTTTAGAAATTAGCTATTGGTCCACGATTGGAAAGGACACCCTGTATATTAAAAGCCCCAACTGCTATGCAATAGAATCTTGTTATAACGCAGATATGTGAGGGTTTGTTTTGCCACTGCTCATAACATAGCCATGGTAAGTTTTACAACAGTAATACACACCATGATCGTGATTCTTAAATTTCGAGAATCGATTTTTAGGGCGTTTCAAGCTCTGAATCTGGAAATAACTTTCATTCAGTTCCATAACCCAATTTTTTTTTTTCATCAAAATGCGAATTTCAAAATTTGCAAAAACGAAAAGTTCTCAACTTCAAAAAAGACTTTAACTGTTTGTTCCTTATAGTTTGCCCTTTCTTCCCCTTACACTATGCATTATTTTATCGAAACAAATAAGGGTTTCTGAAGAAGGGAGTGAAGGTTCTAATAAAAGCTTAATTTCTAACAAAATGTCAAAAAAGGACAAAAATTTATTTTTTCTGGAATTCTTTAATTCGGAGAAGTTGATATGATACAAAAACGACCTTAATAATGAAATACATAAAATGTGTACGAATTTGTTAAATGTATCAAACATTTTTTGAATCTCGTACGAATCATTAAGTACTTTTTTTAAACCTAATACGAGTTTCTAACACCCCTAGGTAACACTAAGAAAAAAAAACCTGTCACAAAACATGGTGAATGATATGTGATTCTTTCTCTTTGTCCGACAGTCCTCCAATCCTGAAGCTCCTCAAGCCTTTTGCCACATAGCGGTATCAACTACTTGTTCGACACGATGTAGATGTTCTCTAAACATCAACGTTTTTGTTTAAACATTGATGTTTCAGGGTCGGTGTTTAGCTTAACAACAATGTTTTGTGTCGATGTTTCCTCGACGTCGGTGTTTTATACCAATTGAACCATAAATATTGGGAAGAAAAGAACGATTATGCTTATGCAAATAGACGTTAAGTTTTACAAGAATTTGCAACTTTTCCGCATTTTTTTTTAAATATTTAAAGCAGATCTAAATTTTGCACAAATGATGAATGATTTCACAGAAAATGATTATATAATTAAGAAATTATGTGCCTTACAGAATTGTGTGCTTTTAATATTTATGCAAGAAAACTACAGAACTTTCCACTAAATTTCTTCTTTAACTGGAAGACTTCTTGATTTCAGAAAATCTTCACAACTGCTCCAATATGGAAATTTTAAAATCGCGACAACAGAGCGACAATAACACTTTTGCGTAGTCTGCCTTATATCATCGTGTCATCGTGTTTGTAATACTTTTATCTACATTTTAATAAATAACATATTAGGACACTCGAAGATGGTAGGTGAACCTAAATTAGATCTTGTAGTATAAGTAACTCTCGAATACCATGCAATATACCGAGAGTATGCTTTTGAAATGCAGAGACTGTAGTTTCGTTCCTATTTCCTCAATTATATACTTTTATTCAAAAGGTTTCAAATTTATAAACAAAAGTAAAGACATGCCATTTAGAACACAAACTGAAAAGAGCTAAACGATGCAGAAAAATACAAAGAAGCTTGGTCAAATGCAGCAATGGTTGTAATCGAATTCAACACGATGAAAAGAATTTTAAGAAACACTTTAATATCTAGATTACTTCTCTTAACGCTATGAAACTTTATAGAAAATGTTAAGAGTACTGGCACATTTTATCGTGACTTAACTTTGAAGTCGATGAAAAATAGAAAAGAAAAACACGCAAGCAGAAGAAAACCTTAAAGTCAAACTACGAATATTTAATGTGCAGAAAACTAAATGGTCGTGAGGAAATATTGCTTCAAAGGACTGATGAAACAGACCGTAAAACTTTATCACCCAGACAATCCAAGTTATTATACCACGCTCAAATGGTTATTCATTGCGATCCTTGGAATTCTCATAATACAATTTGTGTTTGGCATAGAGATTTTATATCTCTGTGTTACAAGTTGAAGTACGGGGAAACTGCTTCATAAACGATTCATTTCGAGAAAGCCTATGTGAGCAACAAATTGTAATTATTTAGTTGCCAGGATAGTCGCTGTTTTCGGAGGTATGGAATAAAAATAAGATTTGTCGTAGTATTATTTATAAGCATCGAATCAACATAAAATTTGAATTTAGCATCTATTGACCAACAAAATTAGTTGTATTAATTGTTAGTTGTATTTGTTAAATAGTTGTATTGTGAGAGTACCGTCAGCTTTGTTAACTTAGTGTCTTTAAATATTGAAGAATACCAGATGATTGGAGTGGAATAGTGAAAAAAATAATTTTAGTTTTCAAACCCCAAGGGTAAAAAATACCGAAAATTCCGATACAAATCAAAAAAAATGTTGTTTTCACGAAAGTAAAAAAACTGTAATAGATTAAAGAATAATTTATAATCTTGAGAATATGATGGAGCGAAAGCAACTTTAGTGTCATTAAATTGATCATATTAGAAAACCGAGAAAAAAAAATGAACTGCTACTCATTTTACAAGCGCTCAAGATCCCTCGCGCGCGCAATAAACTGAACTACCTTTTCCTGCGACTCTCAACTGAGGGCTACCTTTTTCAGGAAATGTAGTCTACGGCTTTATTATTATTGTTATTATTACTTCTTTTTTTTTTTTTTTTTGTCTGTAAAACGTCTGTCTGTTTATGTTCTATATACTATGTTTTGATGTTTTGTTTTGCTATTGTTTATGTGTTCATGTTTCTTTTTATGTACTTTTCTGTATTCTACTGTAATATCGATGTTTATATTTTCTGTATTTTTCTGTATTCTTTTGTAATATCAATATTTTTGTCAAATAAAGTCTCCAGAGATTCATTCAACTGAAAAACCATTAAGATCACGGGAATGTCTGAGGTGAAATGAAATGAATACCCTGTGTAACGAACCCTCCCCCTCCCCCTAGCGGCTCAAATTAAAATTAAATTCCCACTCTCTGCACTCCCCTTATGGTTGGCACAGTTACGGCGCTATGGTTTTTTTTCCCACTTAGTTTTTGCAGCAATGGTTAAATGTAAACGGTTAAAATTGCTTTTTGCATGAACTAGTATTCTACTGAAAAATCAACGTGAAAAAGCACAACATTTTCTTAGAAATTTTTGCTGTATTAATGTATCACTAGATTTGTTAGAAAATGTTGAGAAATAACTGAGACACGAGGATATAAATAAAAGCTTAAGCCTAATTCGATAAACATAAAATGAATGAAATGCCTCAACAGCAGTGCATAAAAAAAAGAGTGGAGCTGTTTTCTTTCGTACGGTTTCCATGGAGACGACGCAAAATTTCTAAAATTGATACGCCTATTTTAAAGTAACTGTGTATAGGAATATGAACTACTTCTCCGGTCAGCGTTTACTTACTGATAAACTTCAAAGCTCTTGAAACTAATTGAATAGAAAAAAATAATTGCCTAATCGTGAGAAGAGACATTGAGATAATTGAGAACACCAACAGCAACGATCTTTTAAAGTAATGAGAAAGTTTAATTGAAGCTGAAAAAGAGGATGTAGAATGATACAGAAGTTTCTAACTTGACTACTAAACTACGAGTTTAGATTTCACGTCAGTACGCAATTTTAATGATTAAAAGTTTTAATTTTTGGTATTTTTAGTAAAAGGATATTTTTCGCCAGCTCCTTGGCGTTTGGTTAAACCTCAACAGTGCAGTGTAAATCATTTTCACAGTAATTTTGGCATTTAAGTTTCCTATTTCTTGCGCTTATCGAGGACAATTTTAAGGAGAAATATTTTGTAGCTGAAATTTTGGATGCAGAGTTTTGTTTATCCATTGTGTTCTTAATTCTTTGCTTTTCGTAGCGTTAGGCGATGTTTGAAATTTTCGATACACTATATTAAAATCGCTGTTGGAGAAGAACAATGGAGTAAAAGTCATTTTTGATTAATTAAGTTATAATGCTTAATGGTATCACAAAGCCTTAAAGTGCACCGTAGAACAACGACGTAATTGTATTTTGACTTTTGTCCGCTAATGCGTAGCTGGGAAGAACAATGACTTATTTTTTAAGAATTAAAACTTAGGGTTAAAGATGAATGATATTTGATTCCGTGCACATTGAGAACTAGCCATAACACTTATAATTTATTGGGAGATAGTTTTAATGAGCTGAAGGCTACTTGATTGTCATGCACTCGCTGAAATAAATGGAATTACGCTGGTTCAAAGCCAGTAGTTCCCCTATTGCGTACGTATTTGCATATATGCTACAAAAATGAGGAAATATTAGGTGGGGGGAATATTCCAGCTATATACTGAATTTAATAAAACTCTAAAATGCTTTTGGACAAATAAAATAATACAAAAAATATTGAAATAAACAAGCAAAAGCATAACAGTAAAACAAAACCTGTTTCAATTGTAGATAAACTGGACAGCATAGCTTCTTTTAATTTAAAAAAAATGAGCAAAAACTGAAGATAAAAATAAAGTAATAAATAATAATAGATTTAATTAAATCTATATAAATGTCAGAAAGATTTCATCAAATATTTCAGTGCCATGAAACAAAGATATTCCAGTTGAAGTTGAACAGGATATTTTTTCTTTAATTTTTAGCAAGAGCAGCGCATGAAAAAGTAATTAATGCCATTAAACAAGGAAACACGCGCCTATCTTCAGGGTCCTGTCAAAATAAAACTACGATTTAAATTAGTGTTTTTTAAACAGCAACTGTAGGTTGAAATAAAACCACAAAAATAAAATATGTCAACTGGTCAGCTAATTTTAGAATGTTATGACATGACTATTATTAAAAAGCGTAACAGTTTTTATCTCAGGTAATTAAGTTTAATTTCATTTTCTTGACTTCTAAGTTCTTAGAACGCATGTCAAAATGCACAATTCCTCTAATATCCACTACATTTTTTTTTGTCATAAAAATTCATAAAAATTATAGCCTCATAACGGCGGTTCCTCTTCTCCTTTCACGTACTTTCCTGCATTGCTCTCAGCTCAGCTCTACTAAAGAATTTAAAACCTAAATTAATTATTCTTTCTCTTTAATACTAAGTACTCCATCAGCGAGAAGTAAAGTGTTTTAAAACTTACGAATTGTTGCACTTTCTACAGAACCTATTATGTTGATTAAATGTTCGCCGAGAAGAAATTTCTGAAGAATTTCCCTCTAGTCTGAGAAAAACATTCCTTGAATTTAATTAAATCACGAAAAATTTTACCTGCATGTGTAAAAGGTACGAAGAGGATAGCTGAGCCTTTTTTTTTCATGTTGTTTTACGTCAAGTTAAATTGCTTAAGCTATTTAGAATTTAGAAGTGTTATTGCGAAAATAAAGGATGACATTTCGAATGTTTATCTGAAAACTATCTTCTAACTGGTTCAAAATGCAGAAAGTAATATTCTGTTAACGATATTCTGTAAGATGGATGGAAATAGTATTGTTTTTTTCTGAATTGCGTAAAAAGATGAGGAACTGAATAGTTTTAATCACATGTTAATTAGTTTAAAGCTGGCAGGTTAGGTATGTTGATCAAAACAGGAGGAAAATTATTAACTTAGACATTTAACATTTTTCTTTCCATCAGCGTTTGCAGTTTTTCCCTTTAAAGCTGATTTATTTATGAAGATTTACTCTATTTTGTCCAGCTTGAAAACCAATATAGTAGACCATTTTAAACCTAGATTTGTACGGACTAACTTTTCGAGAGCATATTGATCATATACAATCAAGATTGTAAAAAAAATAACAACGCTTACCGAAATCTACACAACTTAACGGACGCATTCCGAATATAAAGTCAGCCTATGGAACAAAAAGTTAAAACACATACATACACACGTTTCTTAAGTAGAACTATGCTTTTTAATAAAGCAGTCCATTTTTTTTCTTCCAAAAACAGAACAATCTCCGTGAGCTACCACAAACTTATTTTTCGCAACAGTACGAGCACTTTTGCAGGTAGACGTTTCGTGCTAATACACGTTTATCATGTGCTGTAGTACAGTCTATGTAGCATTTGGGCAGGCTGAAACATAAACACTTACAGATCTAATCATTTTTAACGAACAACCATGTTACAATTTATAAGTCAGTGTTTAACTCGTTTATCACTTCGTAAAATTGAGCCAATATTAACTTTATTGACTTTATTGTGAACATTAACTGCTACCTTACAACAATTTGCATCGTCAGTAGATGCCGCATTTTGCTCTTTTTGAACTGTCATCTAAATAACATCTTGCTAAAGATTGGACATCTTGGCGTTTAGGAATTTTTAAAGTGGAACAAAAAATGGAAAAATGGCGGCTTAGAAATTCACCATATGTTTTTGACCGTGCTCTTTCAGAAAAATATATTTTTGAACAACGGGAAATTCCCCCATAAAGTCAGAATTTGAACATGAAAATAAAAATCGCTTTTTGAAGAAAACTTTCTCAAATAACTGCACGCAGGATGCAAAGGTTGCCTTAGTGACTACATGGGAGGAGTTACATCAATAAATATAATTTTTACAAAAGAACGAAAATAGAAAGCGGAAATGAATAAATTGTCTTAATGTCACTTTGAAGAGATAAATTATGGCAGCAAGTTTTCGAATTGGTTTTGCGACTAAATGGGAAAATCTCACGGACATCATGGAAGCCAGTGAATTGAATCTAGATCTGGGTTCCATTTTGGTCAAATGATTGATGAACTTGCTTATAGAGCCACAATCACAGAGCATTAATATGAATGCTTTGTAAGAGCTCGGAAAAAAAGATGAAGTTCTTTAATGTCACCAGCGAAGAAAAAAAGTTTCATAATTTGCATGCGTTATCAATCGCTCAGCAGAATTTTGAAACGACATGCTTTGAGTTTTAAATGCAGTTCATTTTTGTCGTAGGGATTGAATGTCTGTCTATTTAGTAAATAACCAAAATAGTTTATTTATTTCACTTCGTCGTGGCATTTCATTCATTTTGCAGTTGGTAGATAGTGAGTGACATGGCTTACTGCCACTGCTTGAGAAAATAATTTCAGATGTCTGTGTGGGAATAATCTGTTTTTTCTTCTTCGCATGAAAAAAAAATGTAGCAGCCTATTTTAATTTTTTTATTTTCTTTTTCTTTTCATTTATTCATTCATTTTTTTAGAAATCACGAATTGTTTATTATTTTCACTTGACCATAGTTCTGTACCTCAGAACCAGACTAACGTGTCCATTTTCGTCATTTTTCGGTAGAGGGGAAAAACGATTGTCGAATACATCGTTTTTCCCCTCTATCGAAAAATGACGAAAATGGACTTACGTTAGTCTGGTTCTGAGGTACAGAGTTGATATCCTATCTTTTTGTATTTTCTTTGATAGTTAATACATTTTTCTCGCGCTTAAGTTTAAAAACAATTGGGTACAAATGAAATCCAAAAGTTCAATTACACCGTAAAAAATTCTTAATAAATTCTGGATCGAAAATTTATATCAACAATTTGGTATGTTTTAGTTGATAATTTTACCATACAAAAGTTTCGTTAGAGTGAGAAAATCAACCTGGAATAAATTAGAACTTTAACTGGAAACTAAAATGTCAGAAACCAAACTTTCTTTTCGTTATTTTAGTACTAAATATGTTTTAGGACAGTAAAGTTTGACTTAGAGTGTAGCAGTTTGGAGCCTATTGAGGTGCTTAAGAAAACATTGTGTTATAGAAATGAATTGGAGGGGCAAGTGGATAAAGGTGATATGTGACAATTTTTGAAAAACATACTTTTTACCATGGATAAAAGGTGATAAGGTAATAATTTTTTTCTTAGAAGCTTTTTCTGGAAATTTAAAACATTGTCACATATTACCTTTATTCACTTGCCCTTTCAATTGTGTTAGTGGGTTGTGTGTGACGCAATTGAACAAACACTAATCTGAATTTGTGTAAATCGGCGCAATTCGAATGTCACATATCACCTTTATTCAACTGCCCCTTCAATTAAAGTCTGAAATGTTTCATATTCTTTCACTCCTTAATTGTGCCAGAAATTGAAATTCCTCAAAAACGAAACTTCCGTTTAACCCATTAATGCCTAGCGTCCCTTTTTAGGGACGCTCCAAAAAAGGGTCTGAATTTTCCCAAAATGAACATTTCAACCAAATAATAGTGTTCAATGAGTACCTTGATACTGTTTAGGGGTGCGACATCGAAGGTAAAACATCGATGTTTCAAGACATCGATATATCGAAATACAGACATCGATGGTATTGATACATCGACCAAAAAACATCGATGTTTTCAAACATCGATGTTTCAAAACATCGATCTTTTTTTATATAAATTGCTTAAACATTTAAATGTACAGTAATACAGTAACTCCCCAATACATTTCGCATTTTTATATCACTCAATTAGATTTATCTTTTGTCTCCTGAAAAACATCAACCGTATGATATCGATGTCAATTATATAACACTTTTTTAGTGAGATAGATGCTGCAACTTTTGATTAACTGTTATTTTTATTTATCGCATATTTTTATTAAACTTTTTTTGCTGAAATTTAAAACACCATTATCGAAAAAAAATTCAAAAGCAAAACAAAAACAACGACTTTTAAAAATTGTTGACCGTAAATCATCGTTAATATTTTTTTTAAAAAACTTTATTTCAATACGATAGATATTGCATCTGTTAAAGATGAATCTTTTTTATTGCATATTTTTCTTGCTTTTTGCGGAAGTGTAAAACAGACATCGAAAGAAAAGAAAAACAGCGATCATTAAAAAAACATCGACCTTAAAACATCGATGGTAACTATCAAAAACGTCTTCTAACGAGATTGATAGTGTAACGGCTGATTAACGTTGTAACTTTTGGCGCATATCTTTGTGATTTATTTATTTATTTATTTATTTATTTTTGCTGAAATATAAAACATTTACATAAAGAATAATAATGAACTAAATAAAATTAAAAAAATATGGCGAAAGCAAATTAGGCATGTTTTAGAAACATCGAGAGCAAAACATCGATAATAATCATAGAAAATATTTTTTATTGAGATTAATACTGAAACTTCAGATTAAGGATGAGAACTTATTAATGCGTCAGCATATCGCATATTTTTATTAAGCTTTTTTTTATGGATTATAAAACATCGACATCGAAAAAAACATCGAACCCAAACATCGATGTTGGGAAAACATCGACTCTCAAACATCGATGGTAAAAACATCGATGTTTTAGCAAAAACATCGATGTTTCCAAAACATCGACATCGATGTCGCAGCCCTAATACTGTTTCAATTCGTTATTAACAGATTGCAGCACATAACCATTGTAAAGTGTGTTCTGCAGCAGTTTTAATATGATCTTTGTCAAAAATGACATCGTTCACAATCTCAAGAAAAAAAGCCAAGTTTTCAAAGTCATTCTCAGCTTCCCAGTTTATGCTAATTGCAGATTTTATTTCTTCTTATAAAATGTTCTTTTAAATATTATATCGTAGCCAGAAAAAACATTTAGTAAAAAAAGTATATACCCTCTGGGGTCTATCGTAACTTTTAAAGGACGATTTTTCTTTCTTTAATAAAACAATTTTTTTTACATAATATTTTTTTATTTTTTTTTTTTTCCGTCCATTAAACAGTTTGTAACCAGTATACAAAATATCTTTTAAAAAAAGTCAGGCATTAATGGGTTAAAGTAGCTCAAACATCAGTCTTTAACTAAATTCAACCATATTTTAAATCCAAACTTTAAGTGATGCGGAAACGGTAGTGCATTTTATAATGCTTTACATTGATGACATTTGCTCAAAATTAGCGTCTTGTGTACGTAGTGTCTACAGTTTTAAATCTTAAGCACGCAACAAAGCACTTATTTTAATGCTTGAAATAAGATGCATTTCCCAAGAAAAGAAAAAAACGTTTTAATAAAATTATTTTGCATCATAAAACAAGGGGGAACTTAAAAACAGCAATAAATTCACCGTAACACCGAAAAAAAAAAGTGAATTGTAACAAAAAGGGTAAACTAAATCTTAAGGAAAAAGGCTACGCTATAGTACGACATCAGAAAACTAAGTTTTCAAATCTTTTCATTTAGAAATAAAGTGATCTAGATCAAGATATTTTATTTCTAACAGCAAGTCGAAGCATTAAATTTTACTCTCCGTTTGCGTTCGCAAATGGATCATTATTTTAGCATGCGCAATGTGAATAAACTCTGTAGTAAAGATGTTTTGAATCATTGAATTCGCTTTTACTTGCTTTCTTTAAATTTCGAATGATGCAGTCCGTAAATTTTGCGAATTGTGTATCAGTAATAGAAAATTGTATTTCTGTTTAAAATGAAACGGAGCAATAAAGCCAAAAACGAAGTTTTGAAGAGAAAATATCTTAACGAAATTTACGAGTTTAAGTTTTGTTAATGGATTTGTTTATATCTGAAAATAGTGTTGTATTTGGTTCTCAAGTTTAACGATGAACCCCAGGTGAAAACTAAATATACAGGAAATATAAAACACGCATTTTTATTTAGAAAGCTTAAAAAGCAGTTAATTAATTACTTTTCAAAGTTAGAGTTTTTTCGCGTATACGGGTAGTACCAACACGGTAAATTTTCAATTTAGCAGCTATGAAACAAACTCCCGTCTTTGAATTATTCTTGTAGTGTAATCAAATATACTCCCAGTTCAGCAGCTATGTAATAAAACTTTAGTTTTCGAAATGTTCTTGTTGTGTAATCAAATGTACCTTCAATTTAGCAGCTATTTAACAAACTTCTGTCTTTGAAGTGTATTTGCTGTATAAGCAAATGTACTTTCAATTTAACAGCTGGGTCATTCCATGAAAATGTCAACCTCAGCCGAAGAGAAAAACATACCGAAGTGAAAAAAGTATGAAAAAATGAATAAATAAATAAATAAATAAAAATAATACAACATAAAAAGTTAAAAAAATTGAAAAAGAATTGTAATTATCACTGAGATTAGCCATAATAGATAGTTTCTAGTGTGTTTACTGCTTGTTATTCGATGGTTACGTTAGTCACGTTACGTTAGTCACACTCCATCTTGAGTAAAAGTGACACTTAAGACTAAAAAAGATAAGATTTAATAAATGTGTTTTATGTTTTTAAAAGCAAACTTTACACATTTTTCAAATATATCATTCAATTTCTGACACTTGTTTAACTTTGAGAAATTTTTGCCTCACAACATGAGCATTCATTTTCAGGGTTGCCAAAATGTTACGTTAGTCACGCTGCTATATAACTAAAAAATATTTTTTATCTTTTAAGTTACAAGTAGAAACAGTTACAAAATCAGCTCTGAATGTTACGTTACTCACTATGGAATGACCCAGCTGTGTAACAAATTCAGTCTTTGAGGTATTCTTGTAGTATAATCAAATGCACTTTCAATTCAGCAGCTCTACGCAACAAATTTTAGTCTTTGCGGTGTCCTTGTTGTGCAATTCAAATTCGAAAATATTCTCTCTTTAAAAGATATAAATGGTCTTAAATTTTGCTCTTGACTTTAGATGGTAATTATTTTTATGTTCTTATGGGTAGCTGAAAAATACGTCTGCTGTTATGTAAAACAGTGTTTACCTATGTTTACAAGGTTTTCTGTAGGCGTGTGCAGATGCAAAAGTTGTACTTTTATACCTGCATCCTTTAGGAGAAACATTACACTTATAAGTATTTTTTTCCTAACGAATTACCAAACGGCTGGTCAAATACGATTGATAAACGATGGTCAAAAATATATTTGACGGACTCCAACTCTTCAAAAGAATCATAAATCCAATCTATTTTTTATTATTATTAACATTATATTGCCGATCCTTTGCCAATAATTACTTAAAAATAAAAGATCAGCTAGACTTTAGAGCTACATTTAAAACCATATTCTTTGTAGAGCAACGTTTATAGCTGCGTCTCCCGGGCTCTAGGGAGTCTTGAAATGAAAGTTTTTCGATTTTCTGGAAAAAATATATGTTATATAGAATTTAATTCTGAACAGTTTGATACCTCATTTTTTACCATAGGCGAAAAGCTTTTTGAGTTATCGTAAAATGATTTTAACTATCCCCAATGAGTTTAATGTTAACAGTAGCTGCTCAAACCTCTTTTCCTCAGAAGTCGATTTTACGTTTTGCATGCATGATATCTCAAAAAGTATTTCATTCATTTTTATAAAATTTTGCATGCACGTACGTATAGCTTATCTCAACTATCTGAACCTAAATTTAAGTTTAAAAAAGAATAATAAATGTTTTTATTAAAATTTTAAAAATAAGAATCAAACTTTACAAAAATTTTGGGGGATTAATTTTTTTTCTGAAAAATTGGGTTTGATTTTTGAGAAAAATTTAGGTTCAGATTGTTGAGATAGGCTATACGTGCGTGCATGCAAAATTTTATAAAAATAAATGAAATACTTTTTAAGACATCATGCATGCAAAACGTAAAATCGACTTCTGAGAAAAAGAGGTTTGAGCAGTTACTGTTAACATTAAACTCATTGAGGATAGTTAAAGTCTTTTTACGATAACTCAAAAAGTTTTTTGCCTATGGTAAAAAATGAGGTATCAAACTGTTCAGAATTAAATTCTATATAACATATATTTTTCCCAGAAAATCAAAAAATTTTCATTTTAAGATTCCCTAGACCCCTTAGTAGAGGTCCTGCCTGTCTTAGGGTTAGCTGTGTATCAGTTACGAACATTTATGTAGACTCTTCTCCCTTTCTTGTGGATCCTTGCCTCTGTGATGATTGATTCTTAGCCTGACATCATGTGGTGATTCTACCTCGGGCCCGTCATTTAGGGTGGCAGGGGTGGGGGGTCAATTGCACTCCCCCGGCTTTGAGAAATCAATGTATTTACATATAAGTGGGCGTGGTTTTTGCTATTTTCCGATGAAATTGCGTTGTGTTTGGACCCTTTGCCCCCCCCCCCTGGAAAAACTTGAAATGACGGGGCCCTGTTCTATCTATATTCTTATTTACGCAGCTGTTGTTCCGATGGAATTGATTTTTCTCTGAATATGGATTTAGCCATATTGCATTAGCATCTTGTAGAGCAACGTTACTTTTGCCAAAGTTTGTCAAAATTTAGCTTCACTCGATTCATACACTGCAAAAAGTAAAACGATGTTTTTACAATATAATGCTGGCAGCAGAGGTTCTAGTTCAAAACTGTAAAATGCACAGTAATAAACTGTAAAACCAGCAAGGTTACAGTTAATTACCGTAAAGCAGCTATTTTACAGTTAATTACTGTATACCATCAATTTTACAGTTTATTAAAACCATTTTACCATTCATTACCACAAAATTAGCTGTATTATACTACACAATCGGCAGTATAATACTGGCAGCAGAGGTTCCCGTTTAAAACTGTAAAATGCACAGTAATAAACTGTAAAATTAGAAATTTTACAGTTTATTACCGTAAAGCAGCAATTTTACAGTTTATTAGTGCAAAACTAGCAATTTTACGTTTATTACTGTAAAATTGGCAATTTTTACAGATTGTTTCTATAAATTTAGTTGTATAATACAGTATATTCAACATCAATTTTTTACAGTGTACCAGTGCTAGGTCATTGTTAAATGTTTGCAGTATTGAAGCACCTAAGTAGAGCATGTAAATATTAATTTAAGTTGAAGATGCAACGAAGCCATGTGCGTCCTTAATCTTAAACAAAGTCATTATGTCTTTCTGGTTTGATTTCGATCAAAATTAAACTACGAAATAGTTTAATGTTGCTAAGAATATTTCAATATATTTCTAATTTTTGAGTAAAATCAATTCATGAAATTTCATTTGGAGTATTTTCCATGTCACATTTGACTACTTCCACTTTCTAAATTAAAGTCCTTTCGGTTGGGCAATATAATTTTATCGACATTTAATTGCTCGTTTGAAAAGAAATTAACTTCGACTAGCAGCATATTAAACTCCCCATCTAAGAAGCCATTCGAATCAACCGTTTAACCTCAATTTCTTTGAAGACTTTTAAGATTTTATCGTTCTTTACAAAGTCCAAACTAGATCCAATTCTTTTCAGAACTCCCTCTATCGCTACATCAGAAAGAGAGCCCCAACTTAAGAGGAGACCATCTTTTGAAACTTTATACCTCCCATCATTAGGATGCTGCTCTTTGTCTGGTCTTTTTAAAGCACAAACTGCATAAATTAGTAAACTCATGTCTATTGTTATTTAAAGTAACAACCTACGTCGCCATTATACACAATTTGGAAAATGCCGTAATTAACAACCCCAAAGATACATGCACAGATACGACGGAAAGAGAGGAACATTTTTGCCATTATGCTGGTGTAACGACGATGATAATCACTTCATAAAACTCCATTCTTGGGATTTAAGTTGCATTAAAACGCTCTTCCAATAATTAGTATTTTAGCATACAAAATATGCCAGAGAAATGGAATTTTTCGCTTGATTGTACTGTCTTTGAAGATTTAATATCAAGCTCAAAACAGATTTTAAATGCTTTGAAGTTTAATAATTATGGTATTTGCAGTATTTTTGTACTTAAAAAATAAAAAAAACTTTAAGTACTAGAATTCTATTGCTCAGAATTCATTTTTCTTGCAATTAAGCTTTCGATCGTCTGCAGATTAATTTTAGCCTTTTCTTGGTTTGAATGAAATGAACTGAAGTGAAGTGAAGAATGAGATAAAAAAAAATAATAATAATTGATGGAACAAACAGACACACTTGATTTTTGATGGAACGTTTTGAATTGCAGTTTGAGATGTAAATAGTCGAAATGTGTAAATAGTTAATTCTAATATAATATTTTATAAAAAATGATTTTTCTTTTTGAATATTCTCTTCACAACAGCGATACGATTGCAAGCCGCCAGATGAAGCGGAAAGTCGGTAAGATTTTACCTTCATTAGATTATTTTTAAATCCGCTAACACAATTTTAGAACAATATTTTATAAAAAATGATTTTTCTTTTTGAATATTCTCTTCACAACAGCGATACGATTGCAAGCCGCCAGATGAAGCGGAAAGTCGGTAAGATTTTACCTTCATTAGATTATTTTTAAATCCGCTAACACAATTTTAGAACAATATTTTATAAAAAATGATTTTTCTTTTTGAATATTCTCTTCACAACAGCGATACGATTGCAAGCCGCCAGATGAAGCGGAAAGTCGGTAAGATTTTACCTTCATTAGATTATTTTTAAATCCGCTAACACAATTTTAGAACAATTAAGCCTTTCTATGTAGGAAGTAGTTAATGTACTCTTTATATCTTGAACTAAGCTAGTTTAGCATAGTTTTTTTTAAAACTTTTTATGATGCGCATGTCGTCAAGTGTTACGTAAAATACATTCACTAGAAAAAAATTAAATTTCGAGAGGGAAAAATGTTTAGAAGATACCAAACTGCGCTTTTTTTTTTTAATTTGTCCTTGTAAAACATCCTAAATAATTTTCTTTCTGTACCTGAGGCTACGAGATTGATGCAGTCATAAACTATTCAGTAAAGACGATTTTAGTTGTATTAATAACCAAAAGCGGGTCACTGTTTCCACGTTTGCAGTCATATATGCATAAAATTTGTTTTATTTATCTGAAATTTTTAGTTAATCCTTTAAATACTTCTTCGCCCACCTGCTTTTAAAGTTTCATAACTTCAAACGATTGTAATAGGAAATGCAAACCCCAATCGCTTTGCAACAGTTGTAAGACCAAACGCAAGAGCTATTGTCTTTTCAGATTAATTTTGTATTAAAACGTGTTTTTTTTTCCATAAAAAGTGCAATATTTCTCTTTCTATTAAAAAGAAAATCTCTAACTTTATGATGCATTTTGAATCTCGTTTTTAAGAACACTTTACTAAAAATAGATAGGGCCTCTCAAAACAGCCTTATAATTCTAAAAGTTAAGTGAGTAGACAAAGTTTGAAAGCTACTGTTTCAGAAATTACCTTACTACGCGTATGAGTTTAGGGATGAAAACGTTTATGTATAGAAAACATGAAACTTTATATCCTGTCTACACTTAACTGCGCGCTTTCTTTTACAAATTTAACCTGCAAATTATAGCCGAGACTTTACGTCTCATTTATTCAAAACATTTCAAAATTCTTGACTAGTTTCTCAAAGTGATTTTCCAATTATGAAATGAATAATGGCCTCTATTTCTCTTAATTTTCCTTTTTCTCCCAGCGCACTGTAATTACCGACTCACTTTATAAAACTTGACAGTTTTAAATAAAACACACCCTTGTGAGGGAACAAAATACCTCAGGAGTTTAAAAAGAATTTCGAAAAGTCGATAAGGGGAAGAAAACCGTAAAACCTGTTTCTCGAGACCACATGACATGGAAAGGGCAGCGTGTATTGGCTGGGAAATAAAGTGAGATTTATTGCTCAATTCTTCTTCCAAAATCCGATTCTACCGACTGCTAAATACATATCCAATGAAACTCAAGCCTCTATTTGCGTCACTTTGGGCATGAAAAATGCGTCCCGGCATAATTCTGCATTTGAAGAAGAAAACTTTTAACTTTGAATATGAATGGCGTCAACATTTATTCCTCTTCACTTAAGATATAGTTTGTTTTTCGAGTCTGGTTTTGGAAGACAACTTTGCTGTCAAGGGCCCGCGAACTGAAAATTTCGGAAGGGGAACATCTTTAATTAACTGAATGAAACTCTGAATTTTACCAAATGATAAATTGCAAGCAATGCACTAATAATTATTTCTATCGGGCAGCAACGTGAGGCAGCATTGGATGAAATAATTATTCATTTCTGGAAAATTGAAAGCAGCTTTCTTCTCTCCTACTAAAATCTGTTCGCATCTGTCTGTCTGAAGCTTGAGCTCCTCAAAAACCGCTGGGAGTAAATAATCGAACGAAGTACCATTCGATTCAACATTTTCTTTTTCAAAGAAAATGACCAATATCGTAGCTGTACGATTTTAATTGACGGAGATATCAATTGACAAGTTTTTTTTCGCCCTTGTCATTTCTTCGGAAGGAAGTAAAATCGCTATTACGCAATCCTCTATCGCGCGTTCCTTCGTGTTGGAACCGTGCCAGAATCTTTTTTTCCTTTTTAGCCTACTTTCCCGTTAAAAATAAAAGAAAGACGAAAAAAGTATTAAAAGTAGCTTAATGCATCTAAAAAATATCGCCAAGTCCAAAAAATATCGCCAAGTTAAAAAATATCGCCAAGTCAAAAAAAATATCGCCAAGTGAAAAAAATAAAAAGGTAAAATGAATATCGAAAAATTAAAAATTTGAAAGTAGGGTATTGAGATGGGGAATTTGTGTGTCGGTCGGTCGGTCGGTCGGTCGGTCGGTCTGTCTGTCCCCCCCTAATAACTTTTGAATGAACAGTCCGATTTGGACAAACTTTTTTTTGTTGGAAAGATCTCGGCGAGTACAGCTCATTCCCATATTTGATTTTTTGATTTGAACAATTTTTGGTTCAAATTTGAGCCGTTCAAACAACCGGTCCCGCGATACTAACTTTTTAATGAACAGTCCGATTTGAACAAACTTTTTTTTGTTGGAAAGAACTTTTCAAGGATACTTCATTCCCGTATTTACATTTCCGATTTGAACAATTTTTCGTTCAACATTGAACCGCTCAAGCAAGCTGTCACCCCTAATAACTTTTGAGTAAACAGTCCGAAAAAAAATGACTGACTGTGCAGACGATTTTTTGTTTATTTATTCATTTGTTTTATTGAATTTATTATTATTATTATTATTATTTTTGGCAGACGATTTTTTTTGTAACAAAAATGTTTCATTCACGAGGGCATTCTATTCTTTATTTATATTTAACAACTGGCAACGGATTAAAAGTGAAATTCGAGACATTTTATCAACGGACGAGTTTTTTTTTTTCTTTTTTTTTCTTTCTTTGATAAACTGTGTTTTAATGTACTTTGTACTTTTAATTTTTTTTTTGAAAACAATTGAGGAATTTTTCTACGGAAGAACTGTAACAGTTACATTCTTTAAAAGGTGCGACAAAACTTTATTTATTCATTTATTTACTTTTTATGTGTCTATTTCATCTGATGAGAGGGGTATATTTTGCTTTTAGAAATCAGCTTCAAGTGCTAAAAAGGTATGTTTGACATAATTTTTAGTTTCAGATAATCAAAAGAATATTGATCAGATGCTACAATGCCGATTTCGATGTACGGGAAAGTAGGCTCGTTTAGTTCTTGACAGAACTTCTTGTTCCTCTCAATAATTCGAATGACTCTTTGATGCAGGAAAAAAGAAAGGCGCGTGGCAAGCCGTCTTGGCGGCGAGTAGTTTGTTGAAGCTTTCCTCACTACTTTAAAGGCGCGAAGCGCAAAGGTGGGCCACGCAACTGGTGATGAGAAAAAACAGAGGATTTTGACACAAAAGAAATGAAGTATATTTTGAAGGAAAGTAGACTATGATTATGATATAGAGATAACTCATAATTTGTACATCATCGGCAAATTTTTCGAATTATCAGATAAAATGTATCAGATGATGAAAAAAATTATGAAATCACAGCTACCTTCCATGACCTTCCATCAGGTGTGCCCTTTTTTGTTGCAAAATCATCAAATGATATTGCAACTCTTATTAGATAAGCTAAAAATGTGTGTTCTTTACTTTTATGCACAAATTTTTAATTTTAACGATGCGTTTCGTTAAAAATTGGAAATATGTGAATATCTATTAATACATTATTAATATAAACGCAAGTTGTGCTTTCAGTCACCGCTCTTTCACATTTTGAAAAGAGCTCGCGAAGTGGTTCAAAGAAGCATTGTAGAAATGAGTGTCATTTTGTGAAAAAATAATCATAGTAGTTTCTAATGTTACTCCAAGTTTTGTTTGAGAGAATTCTTAACACCTGTTAATTTAATAAGAACAAAAATAGCACAACAATTTTTCGTTGGAAAAAAAAAACATTAGTTTATTAGGAACAAAAAAAAAATTAAAATATAAAGACTTTTGAAAGAGAAAAAAGAAACACGTAGCGTTTCTTTTTTCACAAAGCGTTTCTTTTTCTAAACACGTAGCTAAGTTATGGCATGTCTGTTGCATATCGAGAAGTAATGAAAGCATTATTTGCATAAAGTTGATAAATAATGCGTTGTTAAACGTCCCCCTTGCTAACTTGTGCTGTCTAAGTTTTCACCCAAGTTTCAAGATGAGTGGAAAACTCTAACGTAAGTACTCGCCTAGGCTGACTGCTATATCTCAAAAGAAATGTAATTATTGAAACAAAAATTGGTATGAAGGGGACATTAAGTACCATTACTGGTTTGAATGATAATGCCAAGCACTCTAAGGGAGTGGTGCCATCGAACGTTTATCGTATTAAGCATGACTGCTAAGTACCAAAAACAAATACCATGCAGTTTTACTCAATAAGAACAGGTGCTGATTCGTTTTTTTTTTTTTTTTTTTTTCGGCACCAGTTGCTTCAAGAACAGTGAATGGCGCCAAACTGATTGCGATGATACAGAACTTAAAAATTTCTCTGACACTATTTATCGCCCTTATCTGAGTGATGTAATGCATAAATTTGAACCATCATCAGGTACTTGCTAAAAGCGCCATCTTGATAGTTGCTATTACGGATAAACCAAATCCCTGGGAAACAAGTACGAGTTTTATAATGGAAAATAAAAAAACGTCGGTTTTTTAACTTCATTTATTGATCTTTTTATGAGTATTTTTATAGACAAAGTTGTCATACACTTGAAATAACTCCAAAAGAATTAATTCAAAGTAAATAACATGCATCAGAACGATCCGTAAATCAATTTTATGACTGCTCTCAGATCATGTAAAACTAATTCTAATTCAATCCTTGTAAATAAATAAATAAAAATCATTATTACAGTTCATGTCTCCTGACAAAAATATTCAAAAACATACATGAAGATCATAAATATTTTAAGCTATGAGAAGAAATGGTTTCAGAGTCTAGTCGATTTCTTTTAAATGGTAAAAAAGATTTGTGCTTCTTGAGTCATGAGTTATGTTTGAAAGAAAGTGAAAACATTACAATACAATAGGAATGTAGAACAACAATGTACAATTGTAGGCCGAGTCTATTGTCGTATGGAAATGTCATTACTTCTAACAAATTGCTGAGAATAGGAATATGAAGAATAAATAGCGACGAAGGATTCATCAAAAACTTTTTAAAAGAAAATCTGCTTCTGTTTCTTAATGAATGTTTTTATATCGGTGTGTTGTTGACAAATTTTGTTTATTCACATTTTATCACTGTGTGAATACAGCATTTCTCCCCTTTTTTGCCCATTTTATTTCTCTTTAATTATGGTTGAAACTTTTCATTCATGAATGAATAATTTTTTACTCTTTAGAATGGGAAGCAAGAAATTGATTGGATGATGCAATATTTTTAACTATAATCAATGAACATAATGTCACATAAATCAATTTTTCCGTTCTTTAATTCAATATGCTTCACAACAATTTTATACGTCCTACTTAAAACAATCTCTCGAAGTGCCTGAATATTCAAGACTCGTTTTCTCTTTATTCGCGTCTTAAGAATAATTTTTCTTACATAATTTTAAACCATTTTTACATTCTTTGTCGCAAGTATATGCATAAGGAAAGTATATCTTTGGCTTGGTTCTAAAAGGGCCAATGTCAATTTTTTCACATTCTGTGTTATTTACATCAACAGTTTCCAATTTAGTCAAACTCTAATTCTACAAAGGCCAATGTCTATATAATATATAATAATATATATATTATATATTATATAAATTATTATATAGATTATATATTCATATAATATATAATATAATATATAAAAAATTTCAAATGATAAAACAATGTTTCTTTACACTAACAATAAACAAATACCAAAAAATAATAATGGGAATCTTAATATAAGAAAGTTATAGCATTCTAAAAAATCTCAAATATCTTTCATCGCCTTTTTCTCGAAACTAACATTTTTAACCTAGGCCCTTTTAGAACCAAGCCACAGATATATTCTGCGTACAGAATGTGCAGTTTATTACGCCAGTGAAATTTATAAACATTCGTCTTGTTGAGCCTCAAAAATCTTCCAGAAACTTACTACAAGATTTCTCTTATTGACTCCAAAAATCCTTTATAAACTCTACACGAACGTTCCTTTAAATAAACCTTTAAATAGTTTCCATGCATTTCCATTATCTTCATTCATTACATCATACAGTTTAACTAAAAAAGCCTGATATGCAGTAATATCGATTGCTACAGATAGTTTTGAAGTGGAGAGAATTATTATTTGCTCTTATATTTTGCAAGGCCTTAAAGATTAATTTTCAGGAAGACAATAGCTTGGCGTTAACTGCATTCTATGGAAGAAAGTTTACACTGCAAAAAATGAGCTATTGTTTTTACAGTACTGGCAGCCGAGGTTCCAATTCAAAACTGTAAAATGCACAGAAATAAACTGTAAAACGCAATTTTAGTTTATTACTGTCCAGTTAGCAATTTCACAGTTTATTGCAGCAAAATTTAGCTGTATTATACTGTAAAAACAACATTATAATACTGGCAGCAGAGGTTCCAGTTTAAAACTGTAAAATGCACGGTAATGAAAATGTAAAATTAGCAATTTTACAGTTTAGTACAGTAGCCCCTCGTTATATCGCTCATTCGAATATATCGCTCTTTTCTTTTGTCTCCCCCCCCCCCCAAAAAAAAAAAAACTTTTAGTTCGAAACCATTTTTGAGAAAATATGTAAGGTGCTCAGAAAAGGTCTCTTTCTCATTTATTTTGTCATCAATGAACAAAACGAAGGTTCTTCTATTCTTCTGAATTCGCTGAAAAGAAGCAGCAAATTCCTGTCACCCAAACTTGCATACTGCAGAGACAGTTTGGAAACTACCGGACACTTTCTTTTGTATTGATACAATGAGTGAAAAGCATCTGTTAGTAATGTGTAGTAGTAATCTGTAAAAGTTATATTTTTTTGTTACTTTTGACTGAAAAAAAAAAGGCTAATGTTCGAATAAATGAATTTTTATGTATGTGCACGTATAATTTACTTGCATACTGGATAGAAAACTATTTTCAATGACCTCGGTTATATCGCGCTTTCGGATATATCGCGCTTTTTTCTTGTCCCCCGAAAAGCACGATATAACGAGGGGTTACTGTACTGTAAAATGAGAAATTTACCATTTTATTTCAGTAAAATTAGCATTTTTTGCAGTTTAGTACTGTAAAGGTAGCTATTTTACAGTTTATTACTGTAAAATTAGCAATTTTTCTAGCTATAAAATTAGCTGTATTATACTGTAAAAACAACATTCATTTTTAGTGTACATTTATCTTAAGCATTCCTTTAAATGATCTTCCCACTTACAATACAACTACATTAGCTGAAATAAAACTATGATAAATATTATAGATTTGCCCTTAACTTTGTTTCGACCCAAAAATTTCGTTTTTAGCGATAAAGTGAAAGAGAATGAAAGACAGGGAGAGCAAGGGAGAAAAAGCGAGCAAAAATTGGAGAAACGTTATTCCATCCGATTACAATCTTTGTGACACTTGTCTTTTGTTTTATATCAGAAAATATATAAACATCTGCAACATTTTACAGTAAATATTTTTTCCCTTTTCGAAACATGACTTCATACACGCCTCACATTTCAAGTCCGAAAATATATAACAAAATTAAAGTAATTCCGCAACTGGCCCGTTATCCTCAAACTTTTGATATCTTCGTTTCCCCTTTCACTAACTTTCATCTCTCTTATTTCTCCAAAGAACTAAACTTGTTTTATTTTTCAGTTTAAGTATAAAAGAATAATTTTCACCTACAGAAGGGGTTTATAATCGATTTCAGTGCAGGAAAATCAATAATTTTACAGAGTTCAATTTACTTTTATGAAGTTTTCCTCTGTAGAGACCCAGATAGACTGGAATTCCTTTAACGCAATAACACTTTTTTTTTTTTTTCAAATTGGGGAAACTTTCTTTGATTGAAGCAAAAGGAAGAAAAATCATTTTCCTTCTTTTCCTCGCCCGATCAAAGAAACGAAAGCCATAAAGAGAACCAGAAGAACTCTATTGTTCAGATTCCATTCAATGAAATGGAATGAAAAAAGAATCTCCCTCAAAGACTGAGAAAAGGTCTCGAAATTAAACACATCATAAAAATGCTATAACAGAACCATCAATCTCGCCCTCCTCTAGTACCAAATCTCAAAAAAATATCTTCTTTATGAGGGTGTTAGGTACCATATTAAATGAAAGAATTCGTTGAGCCTGTGTTACAGAAAAATAAAATGAACCATAAACTAATGAAATTGAAAGCAAAATCCAGAATGTGTGGTCAGTAGGTGAGACCAGGTAAAGTTATTACTTTTCTTATATTCTAATTTTTCTCATTTTTGTAACTAATGTAAGCCAAACTGAATTAACTAGAAATACCATTACTATTTTCTTATCAAGTAATGATTTTACAACCGTTACTGAAACGTCCGATGGACGTTCATTTATGTCCTGATGGACGTTCAAACGTCCAAAAGTCGTCTTTTGACGTCGTTGAACGTCCATCGAACGTTTGGTGCTGTTGGGGTAATATTATTGCAAAAAGATGATATATCTTCCCAAAAACAACTCTGTTGTAAAAACACACCCCCCCCCCTTAAGAAAACCTTAAACACTCAGCCTTAAAAAGTTATGATATCGAGTTTTCCCGCCAAGTTTGTGCCAAACTACTCCTCGCCTGTATGGATAGTTCGTTTAAATTGTTTTCAGTACTGTTAGGCGGGAAGTTTTGTAAAGTGAGGTGGTTGCTTGATGAGTAAAAACTTCCCGCCTGGCAGGACTGAAAACAATTTATACAGGCGAGGAGTAGTTTGGCACAAACTTGGCGGGAAAACTCGATATCATAACTTTTTAAGGTTGAGTGTTTAAGGTTTTCTTGGGGGGAGGGGGGGTTACAACAGAGTTGTTTTGGGAGATTTTACAACCGTTACTGACACCTTCTTTTTTTTTTTTTTTTTTTTGCATTAAAATAATATTTTTTTTCGAAAATGTATCAACTTCACCCAACGTATGTGAAGTTGATACACGAAGAAATAAACTTTCATGCTGGCTCAACTAGCAATGAAATTCAGTTTTAAAGATTTTTTTTTTTTAAAGAAAAGTGTCATAAAGGGCCATTCCGCGAAAACGCCACGATCTTGTCCTACACGTGACGCTCCTATATTTCATTAAAAAGTAATTAATTTAGAAGGTAATAAACAAAGTTTTCTGCTTAAAAAATCCCACACCAGTTTGAGGTTTCTTAACCAAAAAAATGTCATGTATTATCCTTCAAAATCACTACTCTTTATAGAAATGCATGAGCGTCACGTGCGCGACAAGATAGAGGCTTTTTCGTGGAACGGATCATAAAACGTTTGAAATATTAATCTGAGTTAGAAAAATTAACGTAAATCTGATTTACAGCTACCGCAAACATTACTAGGAATATGTACAGAAAATAACAACGTTACGAATGCACAAATGAGCAGGGATACTGCAGACACGTGTTTCGGCGTTACAAGGAACGCCTTTTTCAAGCTTATGGATGCACACTTTTTTGCATTGTAAAAGGCGTTCCTTGTAACGCCGAAACACGTGTCTTACAAGGAACGCTGAAGTTCTGTTACAAGGAACGCCTTTTACAATGCAAAAAAGTGTGCATCCATAAGCTTGAAAAAGGCGTTCCTTGTTACGCCGAAACACGTGTCTTCAGTATCTCTGCTCATTTGTGCATTCGTAACGTTGTTATTTTCTGTACATCTATAGCACAAAGGTATTTGTAAACTTTATTACTAGGAATATCTTCTCCAAAATATGCGGCTATATAACGGCTCTCTAACCTGTGCTATTAATGGCATCACTTTATTGCGTCACTTCCAAGCACATCAGTTGCATTACCTTCATCCCTTGCTGACATTTCAGTCTCACATCACGAAAATGAACTATAATCTTTTGAAGTGAAAATCTATCATGCAGCTTTCTACTTAGCCAAAATAAGGAGAAATACTTAAAAACTACGCACTAATAGAGCAGCACATTCATTCGGTCCACAAATAAACTGAAGTTAATCACCCATCTCATGTCGCATTCTTTCTGAAAAACAAAACACATTTCTCCCTATCAAATCTTGAATAAGAAATATTATGGGCAGCTTATTCCCCCTTTTCTTTAACAAGCTCAAATCTTTGAAAGATCTGAACGCGAAGAAAACGTGTCTTCAAAGTAGCCAAATATCGACACGACTGTAAACGAACGTAACAAAAGCACAAAAACTTTTCTTTTGTTCCGGTTTTCGCTTTGAAATATTGTATCTTTTGATTTTTGCTTCGGTGACTTGATACTTTGTCTTGTTTCGTTGTTTGAAAATTTTGATGCCAGTTTCGCTGAAGTAACATATTTATCTTTGCTTTGTTTTACACATTTTCGCGAAACATAAATCTTTTGAAAAATCTTATTTAGTTTTGCGTCCTTTAGGGAGGCCGATTTGGAATATAAAGTTAACATTATAAACTAGCAGATGCTCTTTCAAATTATTTGTATTAACCCTTCACTGCACGGTGTGCCAGATCTGGCACAAACCAAATAAACCCTCATATATTCCTATGATTTTTAAATGCAGTTAAACTGAGCTTTGTGTCCCTTCTGGAACATTGCTATAACAGTTTAGTGTGATTTTTATGCACTAGTTAGTTGCACTAGTCTAGGTATTACAGTTCTTGCTTTTGAAAGAAAGAGTGTCTGCATTTCCGTTAGAAGTGTGCTTAGTCATTATTTCCTTTGTTCTAAGAATGTTTAAATACACTTAGTGGAAAATTTGTTTATACCACTTATGGCACAAAACACATTGTAGATTATTACACTTATCGGTATACAAAGCATATGCTATGTGCTTTGTGCCATATATAGAACAAACAATTAAAACATCATTTTTGGTGCACATTTTTAAGATTAATTTTTTTCTTCATTTTTTCTGAACTCAGGGCTATTTAAAAGGTAACAGATGATTTTTTTCATGAAAATATAAAAAATCGTGCAGTGAAGGGTTAATATTCTAGGTTATTTAGTTTCTTTTTTTTTTTTTTTTTTGCATTTTATACATTAGTCATGTCAGTTAGAGCAACAATTAAAACACTTTCTTTGTTCCATAAATGCAATAAAGCTGGAACATTGACACAAAAATGTTTTATTGGACTAACAATAGAGACATACTTAACTATACTGTCGTGCGAAGCGGAAAAGTGGTATCTGCAGGTGAGCTCAAACTGAGATTAAAGACTCTTTAAAGTTTTGCGCCACCATGTATTTGATTCAGATGAAACTTTTTCAGAATGGAACTACTTTGATATCCCCCCCCCCCCAAATCGGAAATTTGGCGATTTTTTTCAATCGCCAAGAATAATACCTGTTTTTATTGTTACCACAAAAAAATGTTGTCACAAAACTCTTTAAAAAAAACTCAAACCCAAAGGGACAAATAAAGAAAAAAAAATTGGAACTCAAAAAACAAA